>JBCAUG010710404.1:0-13301 GCA_038406175.1 Haplosyllis leylae
ACCCACGCTAAATGTCACGCATGCGCAGTGCAGATCTGTGACGTTTTTCTCGCAAACACAACGTGGGACCCCCCTGCAATAGATGTGTCTGCATGTAGGATGTCGGGCGGGGGTTCACTTTCGTGATTCTTGTGCAAGTGTTTGGGGGGCGGGGGGGGGGACTTATACAAATCTTAACTTGTTCAAGTGCAGACTTAGTGTTGAACTATCCACTAAACGTGAAACGTGAGGACGTGTAACCATGTTCTATTTACTCCACGGCATATTTTGAGGTGGGACTGTGTGTAGAAGTGTTTGGGCTTGGCCACTGATTTTTATCACGAACTTTTTACTAAATCTGCACAATATTACTGAACTAAAGAAGGAAAGGAGCACTCGACCTGCACGCTGCAAACAAGGGAGACCTAAAAAGGTAAGTTTGTAACCTAAATTTCAACGGTATCAAATGCGGTGGGGTATCTTTCCGAGTGTGTTTAACTACTGCCGGGATAAGTGTCACAAATTCATAACCATCTTTTGCTTCTGTCATTAACTGAAAGGTGAAAAGCCAAAAGGCCTAGTTTTATTTGTCTCGTACAGTGATAAGATGACATGGTGTATCTATTGGATAAAGACATTTATTGGATCAAGGCAAGCAGGTGTAGTCTGTGGCACATGTCCAACTGTCTGTACTAAGAGTGAGGACTAGCAGTGGCTTCTGGCCTTATATAGCAGTTGTCATCCTTGACCTTACAATGTGAAGGTTGGCAGGATGGCATCCCTTCATAGAATAATGAACCATTTGACCTACTTTACAATGGCCTTGAACTTAGCTTGATTTGTTTTAAAATTTATAATATTTACCTTTTATTCGCTCTTTGATTACATTTACAGGTTGTCTGGGAGGGTGCCTGCATACCATGATGCTTTACAGGAGAACAACTGGCAATGCAGTTGAAATCATTTTTGGGAGGGTATAGAGGTCCTGTAAGCTGAAGGAGCTTCTGCCTTTTCACATGGCTTGAAACTGAGTCCTCATTTGATGATGGTGTCTTGAAGTGTCTTTTAAGTATGAGAACTCCATGCCTACTTGGTCTAATATCAGAATCACTTTTCCTCTCAACTGCCACTTGTAATACCATTGGTCATTCTCTGTCTTGCCCTTGGTCTTCCTGAATAATTGCTGACTGGGGAAATAGGGGTTTATTTACAGGAGTTTATGATTTTAGCTGTTTCATACATGTTAACTTATTTCTTGCCAATGTCTTTTGTAAAAATCTCCTTGTCACTGGCCTTTGGTCTTGGTCTCTCACTGTATTAATGGCATCATGATCAGCTGGATGGATGATGGCCATTTCTGGGAGGGGAGAATATGATGTCTTCACAGTACAGTTCATTGAATGGTCAATGGCAACTGAATCCAGTGAACATAGTCATGATGACTCTCTGGATGATGTTCCCTCACTGTTCACCTCATAGTCAGATTCACTTTGGGAGGATGTGGCGGTCCCCATAGTTGTTGAAGCAGTGGCTGTCTTGCTAGTCTCATTGTCACTTTGAGATGGTGTGGTGGTGTCCTTGTAGCAGTCAGCTTCCATGCTGCTTCCTGTCAATGTTGTTGTCTAACCTGCCAAAATTTCACTGTAGGAGGATGTGGTGGTACTGAATGCAGCATAATTCATATTAACAGCAAAAAATTCAAATTCACTTTGGGATGATTGTGGGGGTCATGAAATGCAATTATTTGACTGTCACTATCACTTTCCTCCTGGGCTTGAGAATGGCTCTGTGGCTAGGGTGGGGTAGATCTTCTTCCCCTAGATCTTATTTAGTGTTGCCCATTCTATGCTGTGACAGTTCTATTGGTATCAGCAGGTCAGAACCTGAGGCATCTTGTCCTCTCTCTCTCTGGGAAAGTGTCTTGATTGTCTTATATACTGGAATGAGCTTCACACTGGTCACTGGGTTACCTTAGAATGTTGTTGCCTTCTTTGGCTTGAGGTTGTTCTTCAGTGGAACTGATGGGTCTGCAATAAAAGATTGATAAGCAGTATTGGCTATTTGTTTTAAGATCCTTTTCCCTTTAGGGGGATGTGGTGGTCCTGAAAAGCTATTTTCAGGAGGGTGTGGTTATCCTGCAATGTAAGATTTCTATTAATGACTAGAATGTTCCTCAGCTCTCAAATGGGAAATATTCCTCTTTAGTGGTAGGCCCTTCTCTGATGATGTCATAGGTCCTCCTGGTGTCTTTTGTACCTATAATGATACATAGCTTCCACTTATCATTGATGTTAAATGGTAGCATTCTTTACCTATTACCAATAGTCTCTGAGCCCTTGTATATCTGGCCTTGTCATGCTGTTGGATGTATTTGGCTTGCCTCTCTATGAGACTTGCCCTCACTGTAGCCATGGCTACTGCAGTGGCGGTACTCTCAAACCTATGAGGGATTCTAGACAACTCCTGTGGCAGTGGCTTTCTCCATAAACCTTTTCACCTGTACTTGCAGCTTGAGGAAGCCATTACTCTCTGGAACATTTGGTGATGATGTTGTGTGCTTGATGCCTGAAGCTGACAGAAATAAACTGAACTCTTAGCTAATAAAAGGTGGGCCACTGTTACTCTGGTATGCCTTCTACAGCAAACAGCCCTTTGAGATGGCTCTTGACAATGTGAAAGGCAGTGGTCTTGGTCTGCAATATAAATGGAAATGTACTAAAGTAGTCAGACATGAGCAAATGCAACTTACCATTTATATAGAAGTGATCTATTTCTATACATTTTCAGGACTGTTGCAGGACATCTTGAGCCTTCAGTAGCTCGTTTGGAGGGTGTGAATGGCAAATACATTTCTGGCACCAGTGAGTAAGTAAATCAATAATATCAGCATCCAATCCAGGCCAATACAGGTATTGTCTTGCATTCTCTTGAACTTTGTTTGCTGACAAGTGGCTATGATGTAGTCTCTGGAGGTGCTTTTCTGAGAGGCTGGCTGGAACAACGATTCTTGGTCCTTTCAGGAGGAGGCATCATCTATTGGCACTCATCCCTGAAGTACCAACATCCACTTCTAAGGGACACGCCTTCTTTGGTGTGGCCAACCTTGTGTGAGTTGCTACACTGTACTACAGATTGGGTCTTCTGATGTTGCTTCTTTCAACTTGGTCATCCAGGCCTTTTGAAAAGGCAATGTAGTCAACTCTCATATCCTGCTTGATTTCCTCACAGCTCCTACTTGGGCATCTGCTTAGTATATTAGCCAGCAGCATTTCTCTTCTGGTCCTGTATTTGTTGGTCAGATTGCATCACTGTAACTGAAACAGCATTCTCTGGAGCCTGAGAGGAGTGCTCACAAGGCTGTTCTGATATTCTTCAAACTATGTTGCACATATGTGGAGCAGACGAATTTGCATGGAAAAATTTCGAGCGCCGTTCCCCAAGCCTTCGGACAAAAATTAGTTAAATTTCTCTCCCTACGGGAAACCCTTATCGCGCGCCTTTGCTAAAATCGAAAAAAATATTTTTGTATTTCATGTTGTCATTGTTAATATAGAACTATACATCTGTAGATATAAATGTTTTGGTAATGTATCTATGAGAAAATTTATCAGGGTGTGTTGGGTATAAAACCGTATTGAATGAATGTCGGCGACAACAACCAGCTTTCTAAATCGATCTTATGTGGTAACAATCATCATCGGAACCAAAACAAGTTCATTGTTGGAAGTTTTCCAACAGTCATTCATACAACATGGCGCACTACGGTAAGTCTGATCCGCAGACTGGCAAAGATTTTTGAGTAATTTAGTGGTCAATTTCAACCACAGTGGTGTATTGATTGAAGTTGATCAACGCTTTGGTTACGCATTTCCCATTCTGGTCAAATGAACTTCTAGAGAAGTTACTGATGTTGTGTGCGATTGGTTGGTGGAAGATGTCGGACTTTGCCTTTTGGCAGTGACCAACATAGTTGGCTCTTGTCATTGTTCAATAACACTCTTCCGGAACTGTTGTTTTACTTTCTCGCCGTTTATTGGTTTGTATTACAGTGTTATCATGTGATTATTCATACACATGCTACTAAGAAAGGCAATGCGGAACGCAAAAGACAGGAACTACCGGTAGTCTACGGAGATATTCGTGTATCATCTTTGGAACATGCTTTAAAGCATTTGTGTCTGGTTGAGGTTGGTAGGTACGTATATTTTCGGGTTCCTTCTGATGTGGTGTGTCTGGTGACACTTTAGCAATGTGGATATGGTAAACGATTTATTTGGCTCAGAACTGACACCTCTGGCGTTATTGCGTTGCGGATTAAGGACTTCTTATATGAGGCTTAAATGGGGCACCGACCCTACATACGCATACGTTTTTGAATTTCCTGAAAAACCTAGTGAATTTTAGACCTTTGGTCGGGCACCCCCCTCCCTTCACTGGATCCGCCACTGCTGTTACATAAAATTTAAATACTCGATATCCATTGTAACTAAGTATCCTGTGACGCCGCGTCACTAAATTCGCCCTAAACCACACTAAATCCAATGCATAGCCATCAATAGATAATTGGACAAATATTTTACAAGGCGTATAAATAGGGTCAAGGAGTTATCCAACAAACTAGTTAAACAGCCGAATACACTCGAAAACCCAATAATCGAGCAGTGACTTTACCAATGCTCATGTTACGCAAGACACCAGTGATAAAAAGGGTACAAATGCATCAAAATAATTGATTTTGGTCTTAGAACCATTTACATCTTTTTCATGATGGATAATATTTGAACAGTGTGATGCTGGCACAATCCAATGCATTTTGCTCCATCTCTGCATTTTTGCTGGCATATTGCTTTCAAAAGGAAACCTGTAAAGACGTAAACTTAAAGTTGACGCGCACATCATGCTGTAGCATAAATTCAATAGTTATTTTGCATCAAGGAAAATGTTTAAAATGTGTCGAATAAGAATCACCCAGTGTTTTATCACAGGTATAGTATTAGGATAACATTTTTATTTTGAGGTGAAAACAGTGAACCGTATCCACAGGTAGGGTACGGCTGAGAATGTTTTGTTTAGGGTTGTTAAAAACTGAAATTCCCTGCATAATAAGAGTAAGACAGTCTTCATTGTTGACCAATATGGGACATACGTCATCAATGTTACAGAGAAATTAATTTTTCTTCTTTTGTGTTCTCATGTTAGCATTACCAGTGATTTTTGTTGTGACTTCCAGATTCTTAAGCTGACGGACAAAGAAAACAGATGGCTGAATACGGGGGAAAACATCTCGCCATCGAAACATGGCTGACAGCACTGGAAATTACGGAATACATGCCCCTCTTCTCACAGTTTGGAGGTGTAGAGGTAAGGATGCAACTTCAAATGCTAATTAGTTTAATTTTTCAAAAGAACTTTTTCGAAAATTTTCTTTAACGCAGTGGATCAAGGGAGTTCAACGGAAAACGAAGTACCAGCGACCACCTTGACGGCCATTTATGGATATTTTTTACGGGTAGTGAGGGGCAGGACCCTGTTGTCTTTTTAATTTTAAAAACAGTATGTAATGTTCTGTGGAAAAATTATTTGAACAAGCTTTCACGGTCTGCGTGGTCATCGCAAACGCCATGAATTTACAATATTGATATCACGAACTTTGTGATAATCCCTTTCCAACTTATCTCTGAAGAATATTTAAATTATAATATGTTGGCAGAATATTTATACTTGAAAGTCGAAAATACTATATAATTGAGCAATTTTTTTTGGATATTGGGGGTTGCAATCTACATTGAACTTTAATGTTTGTGTATCGTTCTAATCGAAATGTAACGTGAATAGTACAGAAGATAGAAAAAATCTAGACATAATCAAGCTTCTGTAAATTTGAGCATTATTCCGAGCGCTTTTTACGGTCAACTACACATCAAGGAAGCCTTGCTCCCATTATGGAGCACAAGAGCTGCTTCTAAATTCCATGATGGAAATTGGATGAATGGCCAATGAATGGACTTCCACATGCACCCTGCTAACTGTCGGAGGACTATTGATTTGTTTTGTTTCTTTTAGTCAGTGCCATTATCTCAACAACAGTTTTTGCAGTGGGTGCTGAGTGACCGTCTGTAAGGTTAAATTGCTTGTTCGGAAATGAACACAGCTTACTGTAGTTTTGCCATTTTAAGAAATTTGAGAAAAAATATCTGAAAAGGAGATATATATTAACGAATGCAATGTACCAAACGAATGCGCAGGGGTGGGTTAACGCTGTAATACGTGTAGTATCTTCACTACATTGAATAGACCCGGCGAATGTTGTGAATCAACTGGATCAATATCGTCGATCGTGCAGTCCCAGCAATCGCTGCCAGACGTAGAGATGTAAGAAATACCTGAACGAGTGACACATAAGGAAGAAAAAGAAGGGACTGAGAAAATAATAGTGTATGGTTAAATGTATCAATCAATCGAGTGTGAGTCATCAGGTGCTCTGTGTGAGGATGCAGGTCCGCACAATGCCAGCTTCGTCTCCCCTCTTACGCTGCTTCTCTCGTATAATTGACGCTTTGCAGGATAGCGCGCTTGCCTTGTGCTGCCTAGTCGGGCGACCACTGCCTGTCCGCTATGCCGACTGTTGACGATCCCTATATTTCCACCCAACAGTGACAACAAACCAGCATGAGAAGAAGTGCTCAGCTGCCGCAGCATCCACACACATGTTCAAATGTTTGTTTTCGTCGCAAAAATCTCGGCTTGTATTTTTTTTGTAGCAGAAGCTTCTCACTGCAGCGCATATTTACGTAAGTACTGATTATCATTGTTGCAATCCCATAAAAAGTCTGTTTACATGGAAATTACTAGGGACGGCGGGATTCTGAAGCTTCTGAATTTGACATGGACACAATCTTCCTTTCTCTCTCATTGAATCGTACTCTTACGATATTGAGAATCATTTGAGACTAGGATACATAATTATTTTTCCCGTTTTGAGGAGCATTCTAATGACAACTTGTTATTTTTCGGCAGCACACATTCATCATTCTTTGCAACATTGCGCCAATTCACTAAATGACAGACTCTGTAAATTACTGATCTGTCATGATGTCATTCAGAATTCAACGCGGACTTTGTGGGTTTTAACCCCCAAGGCGCATCGAGGGTCTCTTAAATCGAGGGATTTTTTTGGTGGGGGGGGGGAGAGTTATTATTTGTCTTACCAAGCCCACAAAAAATTTTTTGGAGGGTTAAAATTGATCTAGAGACATCTCCTGTTACCACTACTAATATAAGGTATTGATTATCCCTATCATTCAGCTACAACTACAATATCCTCTTTTACAAACTGAAATCAGGAAATCTTTGAAAATACACACAATGCAGTGATTTTCATTGCCAGGTTTCCCAGCCAGATTTTTGATTCTTGCAATCAGTGCAAAGTTGTCACATATGTTCTTGTTTTTCAAGTAGATTAGCTTTTGTGTTTTATGACACATGCACAGGAGTGTAAAATTCATACTAGTTGTGAATAATTGAACAGATCAGTCACTCAGAGATGTAAAAGTATCTTTGAGCTTTTACCAATTTTTGAGCAGGGCAACAATTTTTTAAACTGAAATATTCTGATTCTGAAAATACCTCTTTTAAATCAGTATGATAATTACGAGTGAAGTCATAGCCATATAAAGGCATCGAGGGCAGAAACTCTTACTTTGTCAGCAATGAGCACATAATGGTTTTAAGGTATATAGCACCGAAGTTTGATGTGGACCAATTCAATTAAGGTAAATAGTATTAAAATCTGTTTAAGATTAGTTTTAGGAGTAGGCAAGAAATATTATACTATTCAATTAATTTTGTTGTCAAAAGACTCTATGGTGGATTTTTACCACGATTATTTTCAGTTTCTTCAGGATTATATCAATATTTCTGCTGCTGAAGTCGAAAGAAGTGAAGGGAATAGATTTTTTCCGTGAGATATTGATATGACTCCGAATATACTAGACCTAATTTGGCAAACATACAGTTGTTACAGTGCCTTATGAAAAGAAAACGCAATTTCAATGTAG
Organism: Haplosyllis leylae; assembly: GCA_038406175.1. Taxonomy (NCBI): domain Eukaryota; kingdom Metazoa; phylum Annelida; class Polychaeta; order Phyllodocida; family Syllidae; genus Haplosyllis; species Haplosyllis leylae. The sequence goes on from JBCAUG010710404.1 coordinate 8,037, forward strand.
CAGCTGCAGTAACATGGTGCTCGCAGAAAAGAAAATAAGAGAGAAAACACAATAAATTGTCACCAATAGTCTTTACTTTTCTTAGACTTTTCATGCCATAAATCAGCAATGTGAATCATTCATGTCAGAGGTCCAGACAATTTTCTCTTTGCCTAATTTTTGTTTCACGGGGAGATGCTATGCTGTTGAAGGTGCATTTTCAACGTGCTTCTCAGCTATTGAACAATGGACATGCATTGTGCATGCTGATGTGGCCAGCAGCAGTTGCTGGCTCAAGATGGATGGACCAGCACAAAAGTGCCATGTATGGATGGCACCCCAAACAGTCCATGAAACCGAGTTTCATTAAGCTGATTAAAGAGAATTACAAAGCTTCAGGGAATTTATATATCAGTTGACAAACTTTCAGTTATATGAAAAATAGAAGACTAGAGTGTGCTGGATAAACTCATAAGGTCACATAAATTTTGGAAATAGCGATGTTGCTGCTGAGCTGTGGTTGTGCGGTTTTGAAAGTTAGCACTATTAATATTATTACAACGAATGGTGGTATTATTAATTGGGTTTTTGCGTGTGTTCTGACATTAATGATATTGTTGCAGTGTCATGTCAATAATTGATCATTTACACAATCAACATGGTCCAAATTCCGGTTTAAAATAATATTAAATTTCGTTGGCGTATTTGAGATGCCCCCCCCCTGTGAACTGAACTATTCTCGATTTCATACATTATTTTGGAAATTTTGACAAAATTATAGTTTAGAAGCCCCACACTGCCACGGAGAATTCTGAATCCGTCCCTGAATTTTGTAGTTCATTGTAAATTTCACCTGCATTTGCCTGCGGAACTTGAACCAAATATTGTATAGTGTTTTGTCAAAGGTTATATGTCACAAAATGACACATAATCAAAACAGATTTCATGTATCTGCTGCGTTACATTTTTTGAGGCTGGATTGGACATAACAACTTAAACGAATGGTCCATTCTTAACAACTAAGTACAGGATGGCGGTTCGACATGCAGCCAACAGTAATATGAGAATATATAAAGCCTTTGTTGCGGTTTGTGAAAGGCCAGCCTATGCATATTACATGATGGACGATCGTCACCAGGAACAGTACTGACAAGTGAATAAAATTTCAAAGGAAGCAATCAGGTGTCATGGAACATTGCTGTATTCCTGATATAAATGTTAAGCGTCGCAATATCAGTGTCACTGTATGCGTAAGAACGACCGTATGCGCAGAACTCAACCTTTACACTTTAGTTACATGAGATAAACTCGTAAGAAGTAAGCACCTGTAAGATTGCTGTGCAAATGTAAAACTCTTCTTGGCGTGTCTGTCGCCACTAAATCATGTTGACTTTCCTTACAACAAGATAATCCAGGCCCAAGTCCTTACGTCAGTCATCTTGTTTTCAGTGTCCATTATCGCTCGCCATACAAACCATTAACGTGACCAGTGTGTTAGACATAAAGAGGTATAATGATGCGTGTCAATTCTTCTTGTACTCAATTGCCAAATGTGATATGTGCCGAATTCTATGTATGGTGAGAGTATCTAACAGTAAGCTGGCTCACCCCTTTAAAGGTATAGATATCAGGCAACAGTAATTATGTGTTAGCAGTGTGATCATTTTTGACGAATGAACTTTTTTTGGTATATATATTGTAGGAAATTGTCGAGATGACGGAAAGGGATTTGAACGACATGGGGGTTCGCAACAGTGCCCACAGAGCGCGGATGATTTCCAGCCTGGTCATGCTCAGAGAGAAACTCAACCGAACATTCCGAGGTAAAACACATCGCATATACATATGTTAGTCACTGAATGAGTACCTTTAGCATGATGGCAAATGACTATATTAGGCGGAAAAACTGCGACGTCTGCGGAGGAGCAGCTGAAAGGTTGCAGAAATAATCAATTATAGAAAGCGGTAGAAAATAATTTCGCCCTTCTAGCAACTTTAAAAAAGCGACAGAGAATTACAGAGAATGCGAAAATGTCGAAGTTCATGTTATAGATTTCCTGTTATTTGCTCCGCCACACCCGGTGTTATTTCCAAAAATAGTTCCCAATGGATTATTTGCTTGTGAAATACCGGTATATGGGCATTACTGACTGTGCATCAGGGTGAAATTCATGTATTGCATCCTGTGTTTGAAATAAAACCCAGGTAGAGAAATGAAGCTGAAAGCTCATAAAATTGATACGATGCGATGTACGGTTGCAGAGAATCCGTGGAAGTCTAAATGCTTCATTAATTTGTAACATGTAAGTGAATGTCCTCATGACATGGCATTAATGCCGTCATCTTTATTCAGCTTCTCATCTCCAGTATTTATGATTCACTTTAGGTGGTCATTCAACGGTCACATCAATGTTATCTAATGGAGCACTATTCACTCACATATAGCCACTTGTGACCCTTGGGATAAAAATGTGCATTTTGTGCAGTTGTGCTTGGCTGATATTATTTATATTGATCGTTAGGGAAGGGGTAACCCTTCAATCAAACTGTCTTTGGATAATGTCACTTGATCATATTTAAGGAATACGATCATTATTAACAAGATCAAGCCAGGGGTAAGTACAATAGATATCAAATATTAACTCTCAATAAGCTCAATTAACTGTCCAAGGGAAATAGTCTGCACTACTGGGAGGTAAATTTTTAAAGGTATCGATAAATTGTGCGTTTTTAAAAGATTCCTTATAGAGATTGTCAATGTTTTGAAAAGGAAAAAAAAACTCTTGCTGTCACATGCAATAAGAAATTCCATTTTAGATTGAGAGTTGATGATTCTGTTGCAGTTGTGTGAAATGACTCATTTTTATTAGTCGCGTTAAGAGCGGAGAGGAGCGACTAATCTTCTCACTATGGTGTCCGTTTGTCCGTGTGTGCTTTAGTACAGTTGCTGCATTGCTTGCTTATGGCCACTTACAAAATGTTTTCGGATTTCAAAAATGTCATTTGATTTGAAAAATTCCAACGCCAAAAAATTCAGGCTATTCCGAATAACTTAGATTTTTTGACCCCTCCTCCAAAAATGAGATAACCCTAGATTTGGCTTGATAAAAATTTAGACCATTTTTTTGCAAGGAAAAAAAAAATCATCCTAAAAATTTCATCAGAATTCAAAAATATTTGAACCAAAATGCATTTTAGGATGCATTTGGCTTGATAAAAATTTAGACCATTTTTTTTGCAAGGAAAAAAATCATCCTAAAATTTCATCAGAATTCAAAAATATTTAAACCAAAATGCATTTTAGGAGATTTGAAACAACTAACATTTTTCAAAATAAAAAAAATTCTCTCCCGCAAATCTGCAAATCCAAACTTTAAAATGTTTAAACCAAGATGTGTTTCAGCAGAACACATGTGCTGGTAAGCATTCTTGCTTTCGATTAAGATTCTTTGGCGTAGTGGCTAGTTCTGAGGAACACGTGAGTTCTCTGCTGAACTTCGTTCTTTTCGCAAATGCTACTTTTTTAATTATTGACCAATGCCAACTACATTATGGAACTATCAATAAACACTGTTCATCAATTATGTACGAATCATTCAACCCTCTCTGCTTGTGTGATTTGCCTTTTATGTCTGCAGAGCAGAACATTTAAAAGCATATTTATTCTAGGTAGCGATAGAGGTAAAATGCCATGTAAATTATTAATAGATTACACACATGGTTTGTTGGTTGAGTATTACATTACAAGACATCCAGTACGTATTTGTATTTTTACAAGTAACGGCATGCTTTCAGTTTATTTTGAAGAAGCATAATCGAATTTTGTCAATGATATGCATTTAGAGCATCATTACAGAGATCAATTTCCACAAATGGAAATCGGGGTTGATTGTGTAGTTCCATTTGGAAATTTTGGAGTGTATGGCTAGATTTGATGCGATATTTGAATCAACAATGAACAATTGTCTACAGGGCCACAAGTGCTGCAACAATAGCGACCAGAGCCTGTGCACCTGACGTCCACTACTCGTCTCGTCCTTGACAGTCAAATTAAGTTTGCATTGATCACGGATCAGCCTTGCACCGTTGCCCCATCCCTCCCTGGGTCCCCCCCCCCCCGTTTCTTCTTCCAGCCAACATGCACAGAGTTATTGCAGTTAAGTTTTCGCCCCCACCCACTGAACATCTCTGTGGAGAAGAGACAAGGCCTGATGAATCGCTGGTACTGTTCTGCTTTTAAAACCTAACATCTGCGGCTTCGCAGCAAGAATATTAAAGCAGCTTTTGGTCTATATTGCTGTGAATGAGATCACGGGCTTTCCTCTCGTAATCATAGCATTCATAACCTCGACTCCCTCAGTTCATTCAATGCATCAATATACAAGAAGCTCATTGTAAATCACACGAATCACTATTCTAGCAGCGCAGAATCGCTTTATCTATTGACAGGAGCCCCAAAAAGTAAATGTCTATTTTATGTACATTTTGATTTGATTTTACTGCCTGCATTTTCAAAGACGAAATCTAATAGTTAAACTCTAGATAGCAGACTCGTGAATTTTAAAGCATAAGAATCACCATTGTGCGCTTTTTGTTTTTTTGTAGGAAACAAACCCAAGACACCGAGAAGCACTGGCAGTTCTCCAACACATTCCAATGGGTAAGTTCAATAACATGTAACAATGCATGCTGCAACCAGTTTAATGTGGGTGGTTCAAAAACAAATTTGTGTGCGTAATCAATCACGAAGTACTTTACCAGGCCTGCACTGATCGAGTGGTTGGGAAGACTGCTTCCAAATTCGCAGTTAGCGTGGTAAAATTGTTTAAATATTTTAAAATTTTACTATTTATTAAATTAAACAGACTTGTTTTTCATCTGTATGAGAGTCTTTATTTCTTGAAAAGACAAACGTGTTGATGTTTTTTGGGTTTTATTGTTTTGCAATAAAATTTCAAGCGTTTATGCCACTTTTTGCATGTGCACTCATGAAGATATTCTGTTGACCGTGATGATTTATGTTGGTAAAAATGATAATTAATAGACACAGGCAATGTTTTAAAAAATAATTTTAAATTAATTTCAGGAGAAAAAGACGGATGTTTAATAATTAATGATTGTGACGTGTCCAGAAATAATACGATATAATGTATAACAATAAATTTATCTGACTCATGAATGAAAAATGATGAGCTGTAGACATCTATTAACAAGACAATCACCAGAAGAAACGAGAATGTTGACCGTACGCGGTCAAAGGTTTAGTCTCCGCAAGATGCTCCACAC
>JBCAUG010710415.1:0-13300 GCA_038406175.1 Haplosyllis leylae
GCGTGCGCATATCATTCTCAGAACTCAGAACATAGCCGAAAAACTCAGAACTCAAACTCTGTGAATATCGCATCTCTGATTTTTCTGTTTTGGATGTGATGCTCACATACGATGGTAGAGAGCGTGGGAAAGTTGGTGGTTTAATGCTAACTTTTTTTTTATTTGTAACTTTTAACGCCATTTTTAATGGGTAGATTTAAAGCGTTGACTGTTTTAATATCACCTTTTCTTGAAGCCTAGAGTTGTGTACCGTGTTTTTTGGGATGTACCCCTGTGGCTTCTAAAAGGGACAGATGTACCTTTGTTGGTCAACAACATTTGGTAAAGTGAAATGGTCATCTTTTCGCCCAGCTGTCCGAGGTGTAGAGGCTGTAGTGGACAATGTTCTCCGGTTCCGAACCGTTCGCATGGATGCATTTCAATGACCCCTACACAACAGGACCTTCTTTCATGACCAACTAGCTAGGGGCTCAGCTCAGTCCGCATATCTTAACAGGAAATCTATACCAACAAATTTACTTAAAAGTCAAATTTGGTGAAATGATGAAGTAGTATCGGTGAGCTTATGTTGATTGAGGTGGACATCCCTCTTCCAAAAACAGATACCATTCAGCGCGGGCAAGCCAAAGAATTACAAAATACTTCCAAGTCAAAGCATACATTTGTTTTGTACCAAAATGAAACTCTGAAAGGGATTCACAAACGGAGAGAAAGATCTTTAGGGACTCTCGAGACGAAATTTGTAAGAAATTTATGTGTACTTGAAAATGAACTGGGGTGTACAATGACTGTGTGCCTCTAGTTTACAACCACTATTGGAGGTTTTAGGTTGAGTTCATGACCCTTTTCTGAGGCTTATCCCTTGGAGGTTTAGCAGGTCTATGAGCATCATCAACCAAACCGTCACCCCACCCCAGCCCCCCATTCTTCCAACTATCTGAATACACTGCGTACATGTTGTCCTAGTTGCAAGGGTCTCACCAAATACGGGCACGCGACGACTCTGTATGTATTCTCAGCAGAGAATTCACATGAATTTACCTTCGCAGTTCGCAGTCATTCTGGGTCCCTCGAATTTACTATGCGACAAGGCTCATAGTAGTGGGAAGTCACTGATGCATGGAGCAGCATTTCTAAAGAGACAGTGGCTTTTCCCACGCCCCAGGTTTGGCACATGCTCTAGAGGCATTTTTACGTGTGCCACCCGCCATATTCATCACCGTCATCATTATAGTAAAATGTTCACCTGGCCTGTTTACTGATACAAATAACTATTTGCGTTGGGCCATCTTTCCAGGCCATGTCTGAAGAAAATTTGGAAACATCATTCGATGCATCTCTGTATTATAAGAAAGACCAAACCAATGTCTTTACCGTAACCCTTTTCCAGGTATACATCTCAGAATTCAAATCACTCTTGATTATAGGAATCATTAGGAATGTATCCACAAATTACAAAATGGGTTGAAGATGGGATGTCTGAGAAATTGTACAAACAAGACCTAGTTGTGATTTCTTTCAAAAAGAGAGAAGAGTTAAAGTGTTTGGAGATTCACCTCCAGTATTATTTTAATGGATACAACTGTGCAAGCATTATGCATAATTAGCAAGTCATGGACTGAAAGGATAATCTATGTATCATTAGATTGTTATGCCTCAAATTAATAATTCAGCATCTTGATTCAGTTGCTTGTGATGGCTATTGATTTTTTCCTTCTATGAAATATTGATCAGGTATAGTAACCTTCTTAAGCTTGTCTGAGCACTGCGATGGGACACACAAAGAAAATATATAATCATAAAATTTGAAGCCTATCATTTGAAACTTCTAATTGTAGTTTAGAGATTCGAGATGAATTGCTGTTATCATGTTGGTACTTGTTGTTCGGTGAAAGAGAAAATTGGAAAAGTGTGATGTTCAATGTAAATCCAAGAGTATCAAAGGCTTCAGCGTATTTTATCAGCAAACTCGTTTATGTAATGTTGACCAATGCATTTAATGGTCGTATTGATGATAGTTTTCACATCTTGGCTGGTACAAGACGATGTTGCAGTGTAGAGGCCAAGCCAGGTGCGTGTTTCTTGTTGTAGCACACGTGGCCAATGTCCATCCATTTCTCAACATCAAGCTAATCCACCACACACCTTTGCGGCCAACAGTTCTTCACATCAATTTGCGACTAAAATTTATCCATATACAAAGTGTTTACGGTCCACATGTAACAGTAGTTCGGTTCGTTTCTTCTCAAGACAGGGAGTGCGTGTGTTGTTACACGATATCAGATGTTACCAGATTCTTTCTCAGGTACCTCAAGGTTGCAGCAGATGGAAGGAAGGAAGGGAGGAAGGCCAATGGAGCAGCCGATACAGTTGTTGTCTGTGTGTTATATATGTTTCCAGGATTCTGATCTGATTTCCTGGAGGTTGCAGCGGAAGCCGCATAAGAGCCCGTGGCAACTGTCAGGTGCTTCTACCTTCCCCATAGTGCTTGCTTATTTGTATGAGGCATCTATAAGTACATATCTCCTAGGTAGTAACATTCCTTGCAGAAATAACGCGTGGTTTCCTTTTTGTCCACCCTTTACAGCAGTTGGTAGCGTCTGTGGATGTTTTAGTTCTCTGAAAGTTCCGTCTAGACCAGTTTTCATCGAGTTGACAATGCTACAAGAGAGCCAATGGTCGTCTCGACTGAAGTTTGTTGTTACTTCCTCCGGCGTGGTCTTACGTGTATGTGTATAATCCATGGCAACAGGTCTTTGTGAGTTTCAAGTGGAGTCAGTAATAGTTACATTGACGATGTTTGGTGTATTAATGGAGTCATTACCAAATATGTCGTCATACTTTACAAAGGAACAACCACACTTTTCCAACACAATCACACAACAGTAGTATTACAATGCCAATGACCATACCATTTCATCTGTGGTAAGTAAATCACTCTCATCCTGAAGGTCATCAAACTTACACAACTTTTGAGATTAAAACCACCACAAGGAAAATTTAACCTAAAAAGCCATCACCTCGACTAATGACGAAGGTTACTATATTGATCTTAGACAAGGATTGCTTCACTATTTACCTTTATCACAAAACTGTCCTCCCCAGCCATCCAGACACGATTTGGTTCCATTCTCTGTGCACGTGTAGTGTCCGAACTTGTCATCCCTGGGCTTACACATGTCAGAGCATTGTGATCCATAGTAGTAAGGATCACAGACAACTCTGTAGCTGTAGGACAGGGCGGATCCAGATGCATCTTCTGGATAGTTAAAGTGATTCCACTCTTGACCCACTTCTACTGAGCGTTGCGTTTTTAATTGGCTGATTAGCACGCGTGGTGAATCTAAAAAGAAAAAGAAAATGCACAATGGAAAAAGTATTCAGCGTCTGCTACTAAAGTTTTGAAACATTAGACATTCCAGCATACTACAATAACAAGCAGCACAAATATTAGGTGCTTCCTTACATTTTTTGTTTTGCTTCAAATAACACCATCTCAAATTATTTCAGAAAACATCTTTCTGATATTTCTACACAATGATAAGGGAAGGGGGAAGAAGGAGATATGAAATAGGCAAGCATGTACAAGTCAGTATGACAGCTATGTCTGTAGGTAAACACGGTTGAAATGCCTGTGCAGTACCCTTCACATCTGCTTTCTTTGTGATTTACCAGTGACACAGGAAGTTGTTACACATTCTAAAATTTAACTTGATGCGGATTAACATCGACACAAAGAGGAAAGCAAACTGTTTTCTACATTTGTTTCTCTGTTGGAAGCCAATGTCAATGATCAATATTGTTGAGTAACACTATGTTAGTAACAAGCACTAGATTGCAGTGTCTACACAAATTAACTTTTTTCTTTAAAAATGTCATAAGTTTCCAAGTTTATTCTGGAAGACATTTGACTGTTGTTATTCTGAAAGAAAGACTGCAATCAAACATGTTCATAATAGAGATTTAAATTGGGTAAGAACATGTCGATCCTCTTCCTGGGATATTTCATGGAAGCTTTGTTTGTACACAAACGTTTTTTTCCATGTCAAATACAGACTCCGAAAACATGTACCCTAGAAAACATTGTGTTCCCACACTACATCATAGAGCTGAGGTCTGTTAGTACTTATAGTAATTACCACTTTGAAGTTAAGGGCAGACATGAGTAGGGAAGAGGGCTTTACGGCTTTGAAATTGTTGTTAAGTTTGAGGGACTCAAGAAGAAGCCGACTGCTGTGAGTTCCGTGAAGATTTCTCGGGAGATCCAGAATCAAGCGGGCGAAGGAACCAAGTCTAGGAGTGTGTGTGGTCATGCTGGTCTGGAAGCCCCAGACAGCAACGACTGCTTGCCCCTGGCTCCAGAGCACCCCTCCCTCCTCTTTCATACCAGATGCACTAACTCAAGAATGTTTTCAAACAAAACACAAATTCACTGATAAGAAACTCTAAATCAGGAAGAGCACCATTTACTCCAGTTGATGATTATCACTGATTTCATCGACTTTATACTAAACTATAATCCATATACCCATTCAGTTATCTTTACCAAACATTTGTTAAACTTTAAGATAGGCCAACCACACTATTTCTCTGGTCTTTTAAATGGACCTAGAATTGATATATGTCAAACTTATTTACATTTAATTCATTTTAGAATTAGACACTGGAGTTTGAGCCAGAGCTGAAGTGTAAACAGCGAGTAAATGTAATTGTAAACACGAAGCATCCCCACACAGTGGCTTGCTTTGTTATCTCGTTCCGAAAATCTGATTGAAATCTAAGGATGGGGCTATGAGTGGACATTTTTGGAGGGAAACTAGTGATGTTTTTGCATGTACAAGAGTATTCCATCATTTACGTTAGCATTATTTCGCTCGTGATCGAAAGACCCAGTGATGAGAACAGAAGGTAGCTTCCACTTAAATTGTCTTTGCATGGAAGAAACGGAATGCAAAACTGCTTATGGGTTATGAACTTCAGGAATGCTTCGCGAAATGAATGTAATGATCTACCTACATCAGTACACGTAGAAAGGAGGGAAAATTACGACAAACACGGCAATACTTGCTACTTAAATGGGAGTAATACTTTCACATATCTCCGAGTTTAATCTGTAAATGTAGCGAGCTCATGCAAGACACGAGGCTGCTAATTGCTGCACCTCATGACAAAGGTAAACTTTACCTTTGCAGACATGAGATGTGTGTCAAGACATTCTTAAGGGTGTGCGATATGTAGCACCCCCTCCCACATTTTATACCTCAGTTACTCACAGCAGGAGGTAACGCCATTAAAAACTCGTTGCTGCAGTAACTCCCAAGATGTCCGAGATACATCAGATCAATGTGGTGGAGAATACTGCGAAAGGGGCTCACTTGTCCCTTCTGTACTCACATTGAAAGATGTACGTTGCTATGCATTATTACATATTAGACATCCAGGTATGCAAATGATAAGACCGTGGCTTAGTTAATGTTAAATAAAAAAATGAGCTCCCTTAAGTCCCTGGTAAACTTTCCCAGTTTACTGTTAAATTTATCACCATTGTGTTTCGACAGTGCATGTCAAAGCAATGATTGTGTAAATTATTATCGTCATTCAGTTCGCAAAATGAGATTAGACATCTGCAATTTTCTCAATACCTTTACTTGTTTATCGAGTATTTCATATTCTACCTCAAATTGATAAATATATCAGCTGTTCTAAAAGTGACACTCGGGATTTTCCATATCTGACTAGTAACACCATAGAAATCAACTTTCAAAAGTTCACTTAAGTTCAAATATTTATTAGTATTTTATCATAAAAGTGACTAATTTACAAAGTTATTTCAGTTATTTGCAACTTTCGGGAGTCGTTTTCGATTTACAACTAAAATTTTATTAACGATCTCCATTGGAACTTGTTTTTCCAAGGTTGAATTTTGCAACTTGTCCCATTTTTCAGTCGTTTACTAAATTAAACACGTCAAACTAATTTAAATCAATTGATATTATGATGTGATAAAATGATTTGTGAATACATGTGAAAGAATACGGGCCACTACCCTGTTTCCAGGCTTTGGCTGTAAACAGTTTGCATCGGTTATTTTTGTCATGTCATTTGCAACTGTTTCAAGTCTTTTCGCATTTAACCAGGGCAGATGTTTGGATGAGTGCAATATTTTCTAAAAATAATTGGCGTGTAATGATGATGGGGAGACATTATTTTCTCCAGCCAAATAGTGTGTTCACTTACATGACACTTGATGAGCCGACACATACCACAGACTTCCAATGCAAAAACCGGAAATTGAAAGTAAAGAACAGCGTCTTGAGAGTCTGCGATGCTTTTGAATCTCTTTGAAAGAGCAAGTCAAAAGTGCCTTTGCGTTGCAACAAAAGTTTCCTCTTTAACAATACCTACCTTGCATGGTCACAAGGATGCTTTTCTACGCAATCGGGTAAAAACGAAGTCGCCTAGCTCGGCCTCAGATCAAGGCAGAATACATTGAGCTCAAAACTTCAGGTACGACATTTGTTGGATGTCTTTTGGCTTGGAAAATTGGAAAATACCTGCATCACTTGCGGATTAAATTGTTTGGAAACCCTTGTTTATGGCCAGTGAATGGCAAATTGACTTAACTGAGCTTTAAATGCAAGCACATGTCCCCCTTGAGAGTTTCCCTTTGAATAATGGACATTGTTTAGATTCTCATCAATAATACTGTATCAGTTCGATCATGAACTCAACACATGGATCTGCTATCATCACAGAAATGTCACAGCATTAAAACCAGTTTCCCCACTGGACAATACTAAGCTCATTGAAAATCAATGAGGAATGATTTTATATCCTGTTTTGGAAGCTTCACATGTACGAATCTGGGATTTTTAATTGGAGGAATTTCCATGTGTAATATTGTAATATTTTAGGACGTGTCATGTACACAGATACTACGCAGATTTAATGTATATTATTTGGGTTCAGAATCAGATTTGGCGTGTGTTTCCAGAATTTATTAACTACATTCCACGTTGATGAACAGAACTCATTTAGATACAGTAATGTCTGTTTGCACGGGCTGTATATCATTACTGTAGTATTTTGTTCTCAGCAACTTCAATACTAATGACAAATTACGACCAGGTTACGCAAATAATATAACGTGACTCGATAGCTGAGTATTTAAAGTAACAGAAATCCCCTTGTTATAATATCTGTCTTATTCGAGTACAGCTAGCTGTGTTTTTTTTCTCTTCAGTAAATTCTTCAGTAACTGTTGGTCAATACAATCTGTTCCACTACTAGCTGCTTAGCGTTGTATGTTTTAATGCAGCAGAGGATTTACTTTGTGGCATATGCATTGCATGTGTGCAATCAAAAGATTTGTCCGTCTGTTGTTTTTGATTGGTACAATCTTTTTGAGTCAGGTCCTAAGTACCTTTCCCAGGTAAGACCCATGCCCTGCTTACAAAATCCTTCAACAAATTATTTCAATGTTTATAATGACGACATATGCTGGCAAACTGGCAGCTGCAAACTTAAAAATTGGAGGCCTTGGCCCAAATTTCGAATCTAGCAAAAATACATGGCATTTTTCAAAGGAGGAAATTAATATCATAGACCAAGTAATATTGAATTTGTTCTCAAAGTTAAACTATACACAACATATGTGCACAGTTCATTATTTCAATCCGCACTTGTGACACCAGTAAACGAACTTAAAACTAATTTTATGCCAGAATTTCAATGAAATCTTCCAATAGATATTACAAAGACTAGTGTGCATATGCTGCCACAAACCCTTCAATTGCGTTGACTGTAATATAGATTTTAAACAAACATGCCTCTCTTCAATATACACATGCCATCTGCCATGTAAATACAGTGTGTGCTTTATGAGAAACAGCTAATATATTACCTATACCCAATACTCTCATCAATCCCGTCTACTATTTCCCATTCTAATCTTAGTCTCTTATTAAATAATTTCATGACACTAATACACGTTTGCACGTCAACATTCATCACATTTCCTTCGATGCACAGAAGTTTCAACAAATCTGGACAACCAAAGGTACAGTTATTTTATAGTTTCCCAAACTGTCTTTGATATAAGCATTCGTTTGTGAATTACAAGCTTCAAACTCCACAAATCTCACACGTCAACTATTTTCTTACTTCTTCCAACAGATGAGACTTAAAAAATCTTTGCACTGAAAGTGAACCATAAACTTCACAACTTTTGGAAAGTAAAAATTGGTGTATTGTATGAAATCAACGAAGATTTTTTTATTTCTGAAACTTTAGTTAATGTTTGGAGTACTTGCATGCATTCTCATGGCACTTTGAGGTTCCCATATTGAGTAAACCAAGAGACCTGAGAGCTAAGGCAAATCCAAATAGACGACTATCAGTCCGAATAATAAGCTCAAAATTAATGACAGATTGTAAGTTTAATAGGTACATGCTGGACAAGTTCTTATCTTACTGAGTATTAGAAAAATAAGTAAGATACCCAGCATGTCGGCACGCGCTTCAAGTGCGAATACCTTACGACTGACCAGATAGGTCCAATTTGTGCCCCACTTGGGAGTGTAGTACCCACATGGCGCTTATTTCAACTACAAAGTCCTACCTGAGCCCCGACATGAAAGGCACTAATTTAAATTGCAAAATTTGAGAAATTGAGAACATGAGGTTGAGAAGACAACGGCCAGTGGGGTATAACATTCTGCCCTTTTGCATAGGAAATACGATTAGCTTTAGGCGAGATAATTTCAAGTCTTGTAAGTCCATGTGTCATCAACCGCGTGCTTGCTTTGCAAAGTAAGTTGAGCTCGAATGATAACTTGGGGGGAAAGTGGGAATTTCACTGTGGGTTAGTACTTAAGTTTATCACACAATCTTTTTTGTACGGAAGAAAGGATAAGAACGCTTAAAAATTACCTTGCGATGGTCCAGAATTGGTGCTGTCATGCCAAGCTTCGATTATAAGACTAAAGGTGCCCTGACAATGGAAAATTAAAGCAGTTAACATGACGAAAACAGCTAAACATTTTTCTGTGTAAACTTGAATAGAATATTCTTCACCACTATTATGGTTCTTTGGTTTGCATGGTAAACTAGTGATTATTTTCTAGATATGTTTGTGTGCTTGGAAAAATTATAACAATTACAGCGCCAGTATTATGTGCTGTATTGCCTACATGTCAATATAAGTAAAGTCTTTCCAATATGGTGATGAAATTTGCACGCAGCTGGCCGTTTATGTACAAGGAATAACATGACGAAACTTTCACTTGTATTTTAGTTTAGGAAAATCTTTCTTCAATCTGCTTAATGGCAGATCCCGACCATAACTTGTGGTACAAGAAGTTTTACTTTATTTTAATGAGGCGTTGAAAATCTTGGGTTTTTAAAGACGGACATTACAAAATAAAGTATCTGGGATTTTCCAGATGCAATTTCAATAATCAGGGCACATTTTTTATCACTACCTTTGTGAGCTATTATTGTTTTTCGCTGAGCAATTCCGAGAACATATTGTTAAATATGTCTTGTTCTCAGGTATGTCAGTTTTACATCCTGGATCTAGTGTTTGGGAAATCACAGGCTGGATCCACCACCATGGAGCTATTGATACAAAGTGGCAACAGCAATAAATGAAAAATGAAAGTTTGTACTTACTGGCCAATCGAAATCAAACGGCAGTCTGATTGGATTTGTAAATGATTCCAGTGACTCTGGAAAGTCAAATGTATTTAATCCGATAATGGGAGTAGTTTCCGAGCCAAATGTACAGGGCTGCTCCGACGATATGTCCGCTTGGAAATGTTTCAAACACACTCGGAAAAATGTCCTGCAAGTATCACTACATCTGCCTCCCGCTGAATGTATTCCTCTACAGCAATTACCGTCCAAGTCCAAACCGTTGTCATTTGTAAACGAGCTAAGTCTTAATTCAAATACTCCAGATCCAGAAACCTATTGGAAATTATGAGAGAACATGTAGCAAAGTAGATTGTACAAGATGGAAGGACATAGATAGTTCCAAGATATTTGGTAATATTATTCTAATGTTATGTAGTTTGATAGTACTATAGGCGTCCGGGCATTTTCTATTATGAATGCCATTCAAACTTGGCTCATCAGCATGGCCAAAGAATTTGGCATCTTTGCCATGCTTCTTCATCCAGAAATGTCCACTAGAATTACTTATGATGCACAGAAAGAGTTGTACTAAATGAAAAATAAAAGGTACATTGTACTTACCTGTAACAATAATGTTGACAACATAAAGTAAACGTAAATCCAGTTAGGCGGCATGTTTAGTATCCAAAGCGTGCGGCCGCACGCAGCAAAGTTAAGCTTACTACTGAAGCCGGTTCGTTTGGAAATGTGCGCAGCGCAAGTCAAGTTTTTAGGCCCCGCCCCTCACTTAAGAAGACTGCCAACTCGCTGAAAGCATAAAAATGACATTGATAGATTGAGTTTCCACTATAATACATGGTTTATACGCGTGCCATCGGGCTCCAACTGTGACCCTGAAAAAAAAAGTATTTCTTTGCTCTGTCTGAAGGTAAAAACGTAAGTGTCTCCCAAAATCGGTTGTCTGATAAACTTCCAGATTTCTAAGGTACACACAAAAAAACATAACTTAGAAAACTTAATAATCATGTGTTCATTGGGCAAGTGTTCAAAAATTATAATGATGCTTTATGCATAGCCTAACTCATCCTTATCAATACCTGATATTTTCGTCCTTCTTGTCAGGAAACACACACACATGTGAGCAACATTTTCTCTTACTTTCCTGGTTGCTTAGGTTAAGTCACTAGTCTTTTTCTTAACTAAGATGGCAAAGGAAACTGATGAGACTAGATAACGTGTGTATGTTTAAAGTTTGAAAATTTAAAATCTTACTGGCAGGAAACATGGATTTTGTTCAGGTAAGGCAAAAAGTCTGTTGTGGTTTTTGGCACAGGTGTTTTGGTACAGACTGAGGGGTTGGGGAGCGGAACTGCACTCCTTATCATACTGCACTGTGTAGGATGTCGAGTACTCATCCTCTTATTCCAGGACCCCTACCCCAACACTTCCCATTTTGTCCCAAAAATAATTCTGTAAGTACTTTACAGAACCAAGTAGACAAAGACACGCGAGTTTGATTGACACACGCCACGCGCCACGATCCCATTCTTATCTCAAAACAAGAGTTTACAAGTATCATTGAGGAATGCTCTGACCACAAACCTCCCAGCTGCTGTTTATGCAGGTAAATAATATTGCATACAGCAGATATATCGGCATTACAGCACCGTAATAGTTAATGACTTTAATTTTTTCTTAATTAAGGATAGCTCTAAATGGTTCCGATCTTTCAACTTTAATTGGCATGAACTTAATGGGAAAGTGTGTCCATGCAGTGGAAACAATTTAACACTGCTGTCATTCTTTTCACTGATCTGAAACTCTGATTAAATGCTTTTAAAATTCACAATTGCACTTTACATGCCATATTTTTAGACAGGAAAATATTTTATCTAGAAAAGACACCACCAGACAGACAGTGGATTAATAAGAGGGAGCATGACTGCATGCACAAGAATTGAATAATTGCAAAATTGGTCTCCAAGGGCCTCTGTTTTAGGTAAATAATAAGCAGTTTATCGTATGAAAGTTCAACTCGTTCGAAACAAACACGAAACGTCACATTTTTGAAGAATAAAACACACTTTAAGGTCTGGAAAAGTACACGGGCTACGTACCACAGTCAAATTAGGGAAAAACTGGTCTTTAGAATACTAATACTTTTGTGAAAGTTCTCCTATTTGTGACATTTAAGGTAAGAGTCACTTTTGATATGTGCACTGCACTCAGCATAAGAGGCAAACACTCCATCCAGGCAGAGTAGACGGAACATATCTTCACTTTATATCATGAGTTTTTAGTCTATGTAATCAGCTGCCTCGTCCAAGAAACACCTGTCAACAGCAAAACACCAACTCAACTTTTTATGCAAATTGCACCAATTTAGGACTTGTGGCGCGTGGCTTGGTGGTTTTTATTTAGAAGTACAGACAGACCAACCATAGTTATTCACCCAGCGATGCTTGTCACCACCACAAGTGAACCATAAACGTCTATGGGGGGCCGTATAACGAGAGTAATTTCTATTAATCTTCCAATTCTTCACATATGCCAAATGATTTTAAGAGGTTACCTCTTGCACCTTGTGCTGTTGAATACGATCAAATTAGTTATTCTTATTTGGTCCTTTTCTGTTTTCTGGGGGATTCTTTGTGAGAACTTCACAGTGAAATACGTAAAGTTTCATTTCTATAAGTAACTTCATAGTATTTGAAGAATCACTCTGTTTTGTCTCTGCGTACGTTTCCAATGCATCTGAGTATATGTCAAAATTAACAAAATCTTTGTTTACTCTCTGAGAATATGTCCATTTGTTGGTTGCTTACAATGCTGTGGCAAGGGAACACTTCAAATAAATACCCATTCAGTTGAAGGGACATTTCATTGAAGTCCAACACCGTTAAGAAAACCCTTATTTAGTGAACCCCTTCTAATGCTCCTCTGGGTGTGACCCTCGGGTACGACTCCCGCCACACGATATTTAGCGCCAAAATGAGAGTGTACTTGAGGAATGTGGGGCAGAGATGTTTGATAACCAGGCTGGAGGAATGACATTAAACTAAGGGCAGGATGCTGAACAATGGTATAGCATTAAAAAGAGGGGTACCACTATTGACACGAAGGTAAACATTAAGGTGAGCTGAGCGTGTGGCACCATAGTGACAGAAGGGTCACTAGTACTTTTTGGCCCCGCCTCTTTGCATCTCTAGCCAATGAGAGGTGCAGCGGTCGCGTGCCCTGTGTCGCGCATGATTTATACCACACATGTGTATTGCATATCACTCTGTGTATTGCATATCACTCTATGTTTTAATAGTAAACAGCGGTCTCGTGGCGACCCTAGCTTCTCTAGTCTATTCCAGCTGGCGATAATCACATGCACAAGGTAAACAGACTAAATCCTAGAACAGTGCTCGTTTTAAGATGCGTCTTACCTGGCCAGGCCCAGTAGCGGATCCAGGATTTGGTCCGGGGGGGCCCCAGAAATTTCTTCTGAGATTTTGCTGACGTCGCGCAGCGGAGCCGGGCAAGCGAAGCGAGTGTGTATTGGCCAGGGTCCAGGGCCCTGGAAGATCTTGCATTTTTAGCTGTCAAATATGCATTCTCCCACTTTTCCTGGTACTTTTTCTTCAAATTTTTTAATGTACATTTGTGTGGGTACATT
>JBCAUG010710426.1:0-27771 GCA_038406175.1 Haplosyllis leylae
ATTTGACCAAAAAAATATCCACTCAGTAGTAGTGAGTGCATCACAGATAGTCTCCTTGCGGAGACTAAAAAGTCAAACGGCTGGACTAGGGAAGAGGTTCACAAAATAAACTTGACACAATGAGTCTCACACATAATGATGCCAATTTTAAAGTTATCAAAATTGATCGCAAAAATATTTTATGAACATTTTGAGGATATTTGATGACCATCTGACATCATGATGGCATGTTTTTGTGAGATAGTGTTTCCAGCTCCTGTTGATTCTCCTATCCTTGCTGTTCATGCTGACTTTGATATCTGTCGGGCAAAAACCATCTTATAAGTCAAATACCAGAAACAAAAGATAGGTGCCCTAAGTGTTTTGGCCTTTTCTCACCTGAGATATAGAACTAAATGTCTGTTTCTTACTAAACACCCGTGAAAGAACATTTGAAAATACAAACTACTATTTACTTACGACCATTATTTCAAACTGATCAAATGTAACAGGAGGGTCGTAAGTCACGTAAATTGGATAGCCGTAGGAGGGTTCATAACCTTGCACTTCAAGTTTCCACTCGACATTGTTGTTTACCACTGTCTTTGGGTTGCCTGTGTCGGCAAGATCACAGTAAACTGACAACACACCTGAATAATGGTTTATATAAAAAAATAAAATTGTTGATATAAGATACACATGTTTCTTATTTTTCTTGAGCCAGACAAATCAGTATCGTGTGTAGTTTATTATAATAGAAATAAATTTTTGAATTCATTTGAGTAACATTAAAGCTTGAAAGAGTTGTAACCCTGACTAATAGAAATAAACACTGGTCTTGTAAACCAAATTTCACCATTTTCAAAAAGGTAACTACAGCTGAATCGTAGTGATAATCATGCCACACATTCCAAAATAACCAGTTTATACAAGTTTGCAGAATTTTTTTTAAGTTTAAGTTTAAAAGAAACTGACCGTTGCATTCCTTGATGTAATGTCTCTTGTTATTGTGCTGGGATTCAATATCTCTTTGCATTCGGAACGGCATGTCATAAAACCAACAGTAGCCTCCTCTAATTGAAAGATGAGTGACTGACAAACAGCGTTCATCATTCAGGCATCTACCATAAAAAACATTAAGCAGAACAAATTAATATATTTTCTGTTTGTAGCCTGGCGATGTGCACCTGTTAGTTAATTAATATTTTATTTTTTTCGTTGTACACAGAAGATATATACTTGACAGAATTGAAAATGTCTATTTCTGATCTGAGATTTCGTTTCACTACTATTTCCCCCCAAAAAAGATATCTTTGACGTCAAAAGATTAAATTCTCACTCCATCTCGCAGCTTTCGAAGTTGGGTACATTAGTCCATCTCTGATAGTAGTGTTTGGCGTTGTCTCCCTTGAACGCGAAGCGCATTTTACAGCCCGCTACAAAATTGGTACGTGTTATTGCTTGCTCGTGAGAGTTAGCATAAAACTGGAATCTATGAAAGTTTTCACAGAATAAGCTATTACTTACGTGTTACAGCACTAGAATACAAGTTTAAATTGTAGTATCCAGAAATAGTACCACTCTCTCTGGCTACACTTTCGCAGGACTCTTGAGATCCTGTCAAGTTAATTTTACAGACATGTAATTTTTAGACTAAACGTTTTGGTCCAGGCAAGATATGAGTAGGTTTTTTGGTCTTAATTACCTTGTTCACAATTATCACCGGTATATCCTGTTAAGCAAGAGCAAGTGTAGGCGAATATACCATCATTGTCCACACCTACACAAGTTCCACCATTTTGACAAGGATCGCTAGCACAGTCAGCCTCTGAATTAGAAAAATCCGCACGCATTTGTTTAAGCAATGTAGTCAGTATTACAGTTGTCGATTGATACTTAACTATTTTTTATGATGTGTTGCGCGTACTGACGAAGTTAGAAATGTCCAAATCATGAGAATGATCTACCTTCATCACAAAGAGTTCCCGTGTAACCTTCGTCACATTCACAGTAGTATTCACTGGAATCTAAAGTAAGAGCAGTTTGAGTGTGTAAAATGTGTTAGTTTTTGATCAGTTGACGCACATAGTTGTTCAAACATGTGTGTACATATATGAAAAAAAATACATAAAGCATATGTATGTGTGTGTTGAATAGGTTAAAATGATATTAACATGATGTACAAACCTAATGTATCTACACAGGTGCCATGGTCGCATCCATTACCGACACAAGCATCTTCATCTAGATAAATTTAATAATACAAAGGACAACCAAGGATTTAAAATTTATAAAAGTATCTGTTTGGATAATCGGCACAGACATCATAATAATGGAAATTGTTTCTTTTTTGAGAAATTCAAATTGAAAATGTGTTATCATTAGACTATTTGAAGGTCCTCAACAAAACAGGGTTCATTAGTTCGAAACAAGAATAGTGGGCGCCCTTGTTTTTAAGCTTCAAAACTTTTCCATAAAGAAATAAAAATGCACTGAAAGGCATATTTTTAATAATCCGTTTTTGAACAGGAGTACCTGGAGTTCCAGATATTTCAAATCTCATACAGGGCCTTGAATTAAATGACACAACATTAATCCTGATAAATTTCCCAAACATGTAAGGATCAATGACATGAGCTACATAAGAGTTTTCGTCCACGTTGCCTTCGAAAACCTGAAATACATACATACATACATGGATCAGATACTATTTTGACCTCCATCAAATACCCCTGGAACTCTTTAAATCTTGTACGGATATTTCGTAAGCTACAGTTTTACAAGAAGCTTTTAGATTGAAAAAAAAAATACAATGTAACAACATACCCTAGGTGTCATGGATTGCGAAGGGTAATCAATGAAATTTACATCGTCGTCACCGTAGCTCAGAGTATATTGAGTTACCCAGTCTGCGCCGTCAGAATTTCCTTGTGTTACGATCCCTACAATTCTGTGAACAGCTCCCAAATTTACCTGGCAAATTTTACATATGTAGGGTTAGCATGTCACTTGGAAACTGGCCGCTAACCGTTTTAGTGATAGCTCTTTCCCATACATCTCAACTGTCAATCATCCACCTCCTACTTCTGAGTCGGATTTCTGAAACTGACTGATTATATGGGTGCCTCTAAAAATGACTCACAACATGCGTGTCTTCGTAACTGACAGCTGCTCTTTAATAGTCGAAGAACATAAAAAGCTTTGGCCATAAAAAAGCTTGTGAAATGGTTAAAAATCCAGTTTCAGTCTTTTTTTTCGGACTGGCAACAAGAACATGTGTTGCGATATGATTCCAGAGTGAACCGTAAAACGAAAATAGATTTCAGAGAGGAAAAGATATTATTTCTTAGAAATATAACTTTGGACAATTCATACATAGTATTCAAAGTGATTTTATATGTAGATAACATACACTTTTTATGTCTACTTGAAAACTTGAATTCATTTGAAAAGATCAGTACAAATCTATGGATAACTGTATAAATGTGACATTTAAAGTTATGGGATATCCTCTATATTAATTGAGAACGTGATCAATCTTATTTCTCCGAAATGTTTCTCCACATAAGTTCAGATTGCCACAGCATACTTAAAGTTAAGGGCTGAGCTTGCACCTAACCTGTATCCACGCATCGGAGTCACCTGTGTCGGCGCACCATGCGCCCCCATAATTATTTGTTGCATCAAGCAAACTGTCGAGCAAACCTTGACCTGCTGAGTACACCGTGCCTCCGTCATCCAACTCCGTACTGGCTGTCAAGGCTGTAATATATACTTTATTATTATTATCTTTACAGTGTGTTGTTATTTGGAGTGTAGTGCAATAATGTATTAAGTATGAGTAGATTTATGTTGTATTTAGTTACAGTGCATTGAGGCTGGATATAAAAAAAATTCCTTCAATTCATTTTTAATAAGGCTCCACCTCTTAAAACTATTGACACTTTTGTCGACCTAGCTTATTGATAGGTCCACACGAGAGGGCGCACTGTTGGATTGAATTGTTGCAGTTTTTAACACAGAAACAGGCTGATAATTCTAACTGTTGATCTTTCCTTTGAGACCCATCTGGATCTGTATTGTCACTGTTACTGGGATATCCTTCAACAGTTATTTATCAGAAAAAATAGAGAAATAGATTGAGGAGATTACTCGTACTTGTCTATAAAGATTGCATCACTACTACACAAACTTGTTGCCTTTCTCGATAACAAAAGTGATCTCCCTGAGAACAGATTCACGGAAATTAACCCATTTATCCTCATAAAGATAGCAAATAAGCTAAGCAATGTGTTGCGTGTCTCAGTGAGTCACCATCTTACTCACCAGTGGTAGTGTTGGCCACAGGATCTTGTGAAGTTCCAATCAAGTATCCTTCGCGCCCTAATAAAAGAATTAGCTTTATCTTGGAAAACGTTATTTGAAATGTAAGGACCTCTGCCTTTCCAATAGGGATTGTAGGAAAAGAAACAAATAAACATTTTGAAATAAAGAATTTTATCTGGTGTCTTCTGGCAATTTTTATACAGTCTAAACTTAATTTACAACCTGTTTGAACAATGCTTTGAAAACCCAAATTAATGAATAAAATTACTCTAATGAGAAAAAACAGCAACTTATTAAAATTTGACAAAAAAATCAATTTTCAGTTGTTATTTTCGCATTTAACATCACATATCCAGGAAATTATATTTCTTAAAATAATTAAGGTAGGGTTGTGGAAGCCACAGGTCAAAATGACAGTTCACAGCACACATTCGAGGTTTTCGTTTTCGACACACACCTGGCATTTCTGTACAAAATTGACATTGAGAGTTTTAAAAAGTTTCAGCAGAAAAAAGTTGCCTCCAGTGGGAATTGAACTCACAACACCAACCATCAGAAGTCAGATGCCTATTCCACTCTGCCATGCAGACATGTTTGAATAGAATATCCTTAAACTGAACTTTGTTTCATGCTCCACTTCACTTTTGGACTTGGATCATTTCTAAACTCAATAGAGCGTGGCTTTATAAGGATCTGAAAATCTGAGATTGGTAAGGAATGACAGAGTGGCTGAGTGAATTCTCAGAATTCTAATCCAGTGATAGTTGGTGTTGTGAGTTCAATTCCCACTAAGGGCAGCTTTATTTTTTGCTAAAACTTTTTAAAATCCCTTGATGTCAATATTGTATATATGTACATAAATGTCAGAAGTGCTAGATTTATGTTGAAAACGAAAACTTCGACTGTCACAAGAATAACTGAAGTCTGATAAAGACTCACCATTCCAATTGTAAGTATTTGAATCAGAAGGATGGTTCTCAGGGTACAAATATCTCAATAATGGAACCTTATTCAATTTTGGAATGGTGAAATTACCCAAAGATTTCCAATACCCATATTAATTGTTAAAAGAAAATAATTTTGAATTATGTTTTGAAAGAAATCAACCTCTTTTATGTATAGTTTACGTATCTTTCAAATTTCAATTATTATTTGGCTCTCTAAGAATTTCTATCGACCAGTGTAAGTACAGTTGAAACTGGGTTAACAATACGGCTGGTGTTCTTCAGTGGTGCCCCCCCCCCCCGCCCGGCTGGGACTGGGGTACCCCCTCCCGAGGTAGAACAGCAGAGTGAGCACTTGCTACATGGCGGGCGGTATGCTTATGTTCACGTAGGAGGACTTTCTTGTTGCTCCCTGTTGTCTGCAGGCAGAATAGATCAGTTGGCCCGAACCCATCACAAGGGTGTAAATACAGCTTTCCTCAGGGTTTTTCACATTTTTTGGTGTAAAAATTGAGATTTTCTTACCATAAAAAGATTTTTGAAATGCTTAATTTCACTTAACCAGCGCTTTTGAAAGGTCAAGGCGTGGACAATCAGGAGCAAGAGAAGGCCAATGGATGAGACTATTCATTTACTTACAGTCACAGAGAGGAAGTTGATGGCAATGTTCCCATTCTTCTTGGGAACTGGTTGTGAAACACCAAGGTGCTGTTTGGTCAGCTGCTGTTGGATTGAAGGTGAAGTCCAAAGTAGGGTTTCGGCATCCATCACTAGCATCCGCAGTGGTTTGATCAGGGAACATGCCACTATCTGTGTAGTCATGTTCATACTGCAAATGGAGTTTTGCGTGCATGTGAACTATCCATAAGTCAGATGTACTACTGATGCAATCCACGTTTTTTCCTAAATAACACAAATCTGACATTTCTGGCATTTCTGTACAAAAATGACATTGAGGGTTTTAAAAAGTTTCAGCAAAAAAGAAAATAAAGTAGTCTCAGGTAGGAACTGCACTCATAACACTGAGCATTACTGATTTGTGTTATTTACGAAAAACTCAATTGGAGAGAGAACTAAGCAAATTAAGAGATACCAAAAAGACAGCACCTCTTGGCACACAGATAAATCTGGTGCTTTGGTGATTTTCATTTGTGACTTTAGGGTAAATTGTACCATACCTTGTAACAAAGAATTTCACTAACCTTGTACTGACTAGACCATTTTTGACATTTGTTATTAGTGTGTGTTGTTTGAAAATGACCGACGTATGTCAAACCAATTCGCGAAAAACGACATTCTGGAAAGATAAGTGAGCGAATGCTAACAACGAAAAAGTGGTGCTAAAAATTGTAATAATGAAAACAGTTGGCAGAACAACAAACTGTGTTGTTTCCATTCAATAGTGTCTAGTCCTTCGGGAGGACATGCGTGTTACAATAGTTTCTTCACATACTGGGGAGATGTATGTGTCGTCATTTGTGTTCTTGTGCGTGAAGGTAGAACCACTTGAGCCTTGCATGCAGGGATTTTCTTTGATTGGGACTAACTTGGACAAAATTAGTGAATTCTTAGCTTCAAACATGTTCCCCTGGTATAAACGTCAGCGACCAAAAAGTAATCCATACATTACCTTGGAATTTACAGAAACCCCATCTATTGTCGGCATCCATATCATATGTTGTTGAGCAGAAAGGTAAATCTTCACTACCATCCATGGTGCAGCCAAAATATACCTGTTATTGCATGAAAAAGCTTTCAGTGGAGCATTGAAATTAACGCCACTAACTAATGAAATTGATTGTTTCTCAAAGAATGTGACCTAGATCTAGGCTTAAAGACCAAAGCTAGCCAGAAAGTTTATTTGGTGTGCGGTAATGTCTTAAATAGTTTATCTGTTTTATAAAGTTACTCTGACCATGTAGTGTTTTACTAACAATGCCGTTGTATATGAAAGGGAAGTGGCAAGGAAGCCCTTCATCTAGTTCAGGCGTATCTCCACCAAACTGGTAAATAACCTCATCTGCAAATGTTTTAGTAGATGATATGAATTTGCAAATGAAAAACACAAAATCATGCATTTGCTTCAAAAAGAAACGTCTTTTAGGTGAAGATATAGCTGTTGATCAGGTAAAAATAAAGACCTATCGTGTTATTATCTTAATCCACAGTTTAAAAGTTATGCATACATTGTTCTTATGATTGCCATTGATCACAATAATTGTCATTCCATTGTTATATATACAAATGACAAAAAATTAACAAAAACAATAGAAAATTACCAGGCTTCCTTTTCGGCATCTCTTCCAGTGGTTGTTGCGTTGTTGTGGTCGTTGTTGATGTTGTTGTTGTTGGAGGGGGTGGTGGCGTCCAACATGCTAAAAAAGATGTACAATGGATACCAGTACAGATCCTCTCTTCGTAATCTAATTAGTCAAAATATGTTTCCAATCAAATAAAATTAAGAACAGACATTGTTTTGATAGGAAATTGTTCTTCCTCTGCGCCAATTAGCCACTAATATTCACACAGATGTCGTTTTAAAATAACCCTTCAACAGAAAAGTAAAACAACTACTGAATACATTACCTTCACTGAGGTTAAGGGTCATAAATAGTAAAATAAAGGGAAATACATTCATTATTCCGTAAAATCTTTTCTTCGTTTGTTATTTATGATGGGAAAATCGAAATAAATATTTATCTCTTTGCAATTATTTCTTCTAATTAGTTTGTAAGAAAAGGAAACTAAATCTATTGAAATAAAATTGGATATCTCATTAGTGAAGTAAGGCAGTAGCAATACCATACAACGTATTGATATGCATAACGGTATCTATTACACATCTCAAAACGAGAGATCTTTTCATACCTCAGGCGTGAATAAATTGTGGAAAAAATACAGAACATTTGACAACTTTGATAGGTCTAATTTCCTTTTGCCAAAAACGGCTGTAAGCAAGTCATTTAGTCAACTGCTTTCTTCAGAATAAAACAAAAAATCATCTTTGCGTGCTTTACTTTTGCAAAACAACTATGCATTAAAGGTGTCATACAATTCGCTGTTTTGCGCACTGCACACATATCTATTGTAACTAAATTAAATAATCCAATCGATTTGCCAATGTTGCCACATCTGTCATTTCGTGTTTCAATTTAGGGATAATTATCTTGTGTAAAGATATAACATAATAACTTTTTAGGATAAAATTATTGAACAGTACACTGAGCACTATTTTACTCCAAACGTAGGAATGAATGATTGTCAAATATGGCACTTTTGTATTTTTGATTATTTGCAACAAACTAGAATACATACTCTTGGCTTAGAATGGCCAGGAAAAAAATCAAATATGAAAAGCTAAATGTTCTGTGCAGAACATCTTCTTGTAACTTCACCATGGTCATAACTTTGCAATATTCTGCCGTTTTCGTGGTTGACTTGGTTATATAATGCAAATACAAGTTTAAACAGGAGAAAATTTCTAGCGACATTAACAAATGACCTAGACAGGTTCAACTTTTTCTGCCAACATGATTCCCAACAGATGTTTAAAGTTATAAGGCAAAATCAAAGACAACGTTTCCAATGATTTGAGCATAGAATGCAGTACTGCTTCAGGGTCTACTTATCTTAAACCCTTGTGACAGCTTCTGTTAGGTGCAAATGCACAAAAAACTTTACCATAAATTACTTTATTTCAGGATGCTGTGGTCACTGTTGTTTGTCTAAGTGTGGAAATCTCATCATGAGTTTATCCGTTGATCTCATAATCTGCGCACAGGAGAAATAAATACTGTATCATTCGAAATCTGGTAAAGTTGAAAGCAAGCTGCGGGTGGGTCTTCGGTGAGTCGACTAAACCGCAAATGTTTTCTAACCCGAACTACAACAGATCTAGTTTATGCTCGTTGCTACTTCTGCTAAAATATAAATGTGAAAAAGAAAGACCAAACGCTAGTTTACACTTGTCTTTAATAGAGTGTTTGTTAATTGGTTTACTGTACCAAAAATCATTCAGGCTGGTTTCATGCTTTCATGCAAAGATGGTGATATGCCTTATTCTTCTTCATTCCTTAATGCTTCCTTTGTACAGAAATTGTCACTATTTCACCAAGATGGCCACCTAACCTTTTAAATTATTGATTCACAAAAACAGTTTTTTTTGTATTTTACAAATTCGGATCGAAGATCCGTGTGTACTGGTTGCGCAAACAATGGCCTTTTTCATGCTCGAAATTCTGTTATTCTCACACAAGATTGTGGGAGGAAGAAAGCCTAGTTTCAAATACCTGACGAATTCCCTTCAGGTAAACAACAGATAAATTTTGAAATGAAGTGGAGATTGTAGTGGAATCAAGAAACCAATGGAACTGCTTGTGATGGAGAAAATCATTTACCATAGGGACCAGATAATGCGGATTCAACTGTTCGGTTTGTCTGGAATTTGGTTTTTTTCGTCTCGACTCAATGCCTGCAGCGAAAAATAGTAAACTTGGAAAGCATGGTTTCGGTTCACTGCACAGCCTTAAAGGTGACACTAACTACACTTTGTTTTTGTTTTTTTTGACAATTGAAGTTGACTGAACTTCCCTAAATTTACTGCTTCGGAAGGAAACTTATGAAATATCAAGGAGTGAAAAGTTTCACTTTGGTGACTCATTAAACCTTATGATTGGACCCAATCTTAGTGGTGTCCAGTTTTTGCTGCAAGTCTCTATGTTAACTCTGTGAGTGATAGGGATCATTTTTGTGATTTCTGGTAATGGTTGCCATCTAAGATGGCTGACAAAATGATAGTTGATCAAATATGGTCACCAATGGCCATCTGTAGTCAAACTGAAAATTTGAGTTTTTCCAAGTTTTCCGAGTTTTGGACGTCTGTTTCATTCTCACCTTGAGTGGGCTCAATCTCACTTGGCATGAAATAATATTTTTTCATAGAAAATTTAGCGATAAAACTGTCCATAAACCAATAAGGTATCTCTCTGTGAGTTACCTACAATGAAGCAGTACCACCAATCAACAAAAGTGACAAAGCAATACATTTATAATTTTCTTCTAATTACAAATGGATAACATATTTGGTCATGGAAGTTTTTTCAATAGGAAATAAGTTGAAGACTACTTATGAGTCCATTCATACTGTATCTCAGGATTTACCCTCATGGCTTTGTCATGAACAAATGTTCAATGGAGAAATCTGGCACCTGTTTGGGGTCTCTGAATTCCTCGGTATGTTTTTTTCATAATTTATTAATTTGCTCTGTCTCCGAACATCTTTACTACTATCTACAACCAGAATATCATGGACTGTCGGCAATAAATTTATAAGTAATATTTTAATTAAAACTTAATATCTTGGGATCAAAATCAGGATCCCAAGGTGACCTTGGTCGCACCGACCCCTGGATAGGTTCGTAGCTTGGAATTAGTGTCACAAACGTCAGATATTTCCTAAAAATGCCACCTTAAAATACAAAAAAATATTGAAAAGAACCCAATAATCACAAATGGTGCTTGTTGCATTGTTGAATGCTTTATATCAGGTCTTAATAGATCAACTACATATCAAATGTTAAAAATGGAATAGATCTAAATATCCTTTTGTCTCATAATTCCATCCAAACCTGACGACCACCTGGCTTGAAAATCTCCCAAAATGATGGCGGCTATTTTTAGACTCATTTTAAGCTCAAATTCACCAGAAACCAAACTATTTTTATTCATCAATTCAAAAATTTGTAAAGGATATCCAGAAGCATAGGATATTGTATTGTGTCTTTCTAAACGTACAATTTTACCAGGAGAAGATAATTGTAAAATCACTAACATCTTGAGTGTTTCTTTGGGCTTTGTGCACTTTGGCTTTTACGAGAGATAGCACAGAAAAGCTTTCGGTAGCAATTGCGAGAAATAGGCCTTCAGTTGCTTAATATTTGTCATCCAGTGAAGTCCTCCACTTTGTAGAGTCATTAAAAATAAGAGGAATTCATCACAGACTACAGACGCAGTAAATTTGCATTGTTCATGAGTTTAAATAAGGAAAATAAACACGCAATTTCGACTTACAACAAATTGCACTCATTACATAAAACCCAAAAAAATAGTTGATTGGGAATTCTGTAAATCAAATTGGCATTAATTGTCTTCAAAGGCAGAAGGAATTACCATCATACTGCTGATAAAAGCTTCAAGGAATACAAAGTAGATATAATCTCATGCATCGTATAATCCTGGTTTTCTAAAATAACATAAATTGCTCCCTCTCTCCAAAATATTATGGATGTATTTGTATTGTTTCAGTAGGAGTTTATGATCCCATTCTCAACCTCCCAGAATCGTTATCACCTTAATTACAGCAGTTTATGGCCTCATAATTATACCAAAGATTAACATAATATGATTTAGTAATCCTTGGAGGGTGCTAAACCAGTAAAACATCAGCGTCCTCCAGACAAAGTGCATCATCTAACCAAAAATTTACAAATAACTTTACTAAATAAGCTAGAAACCTAAGCTGTCAGATTATTTATTTAAAGCACCAAAATAATTCTGAGCGAGTTTGACCTCCAGGGCTATGTTCCCTGACTTTTGTTGTGCATCTTTCCTCTACATATGTTTTAGGAAAATTATTGAACTGCTACGCCCATATGTTTCATATTTAGACCTTGAAGTGAAGAGGGAATGCCAGAGTACTGGTTGCTAAAATCTAATCACACAGTTTGAAATATTTTCGTTGAATAAGGTGTGACTTTGATTGTAAGGTTCTATTTATGTATTACTTTCATATTCCTTTGAATAAAGATGAGAAACAAGAATTCTAAAAATTCCAAATTTTGTCTCTTTTGACTAAAAATGAGTTATAAATCCATTTAAAACACTCAAAATCATATTTGGAGCATTTTGATGGCTTCTTAAGATAACATATATTTGAATTACAATACGAAACCACAATAAATGTGTTGAATGACTTGAATTGTCCTAATGGTAATGGTTTATCTAGATTAGGCAACCAGCTTTTCATTTCTTATCAATTCTACCATGATTGTTAAGACTAGTCAGGTAACTACGTCATTTCCTTTGGATTTGCATTTGCAGACAAATGTAAATTTTTTTTTTACCGCCCGTGTACGTAGTACGTATGACGGGAGGTTATGCCTCCACAGGTGCGTGTGTATTCAGGGGTTGGTCCCATGTTCTTTCCCTGGTCTCTGGTCCCATGTCCTTTCCCAGGCGTGCCCCAGTTCCCGGTTCTTTCTCTGGTCCCATGTCCTTTCTAAGGGGGGGATTACCCCAGTCCCTGGTTCTTTCCCTGGTCTCTGGTCCCATGTCCTTTCAAGGGGTAGATCTATCCCATCTCAGGTAGGGGTACCCCAGTCCCAGGTGGGAAGGTACCCCAGTCCCAATTGTGGTACCCCCTGGACAGGACAGGACTGGGGTATCCCCCAGCCAGGACAGGACTGGGGTACCCCCCCCCCACCTCCTCGCAGGGACAGAACAGCAGAGCGAGCACTTGCTACGCGGCGGGCGGTATGCCTCTTGCGTTCACGCAATACACAAATGGTGTCCATGGTCTTTCTCAAAGTTGAAAGCCAAGATTTTTAACCAAAGGATAACAAACAGCATCAGTTGAAAACACACGCCCAACTTATTTGCTAGCAGAGAATTTTTGCAACCTTCTGACCAATTTTAATCAGTCTTTAAGAAGTAAAGACTGACAGTGAAGGGAAATTGTTGTTAACGTAAATGGAGTGTTCTAAAACAGTGAGTAAGTGTCTCTAATAACGAACTTCCTGTGCCCATGATCAGAGGTATAATGAAAATCACTGACTTACCTGGAAAACTTTGTGTCTATTTTTTTCTACTTTGACAGTTTGAACGCCTGAAAACTGACAGCTGTTCCCCTTACCATGTAAATTCTCAGCCTTTGCATGCGGGAAAGACATATTCTTGATCATAAGTGAACGTCAAATGTCAGATAGACAGAAGGTAAAGTTATGCTGAAATGGGTCAGACAAAGAATTGACTAACATTTTTGCTATTGTCTTCCCTGACAATTAGCCTGAACGAGTGAGAGTGCTTGGAACAGAATGAACTAGGACCTACATAAGCTATTTGACCTACTGTACGCTATTTGACTATTCCAATAATCTGTCAATGACAAATCAGGAATTCGACGCTAGAAATAGTTACTTTCGGAATCAAGTCTGAACCATTTACACTTCAAAAATATTTGAATCTACATTAATGAAGTAGAACAAAGGAAAAGCATAAAAAACATGTTTCTGTGATAAGTTTTTTGTTGGGGTTTATGTACTTGTGGCAAATTTTTCATATTCTTTCACTATTTGATTAGTGAATCTTATAAAAAACATTTAGAAAAACATATAGAAATAACATGGTTTAGTAACGCAGGCAAATGCCATGAACTGTCAGTGTCGGGAGCTACTTCAACTAACCGCAGTGTTGTAATGGAGGATCAAAAACGGAAGAAACGTTCATCCTTTTCACATTACCTTCACTTGCTGAATTTGATTACTGACATTTCTTCAACAAAGGTGACTTTGCCGATAGACCGACTTAGCTGTTCAATGCTCTTGTCAGCGCTTCCAGGCACTTTAGTGTCGAGATGCCTTTCTGCCCCAATCACCAAATCTCTTTCCTCTCAACTTAAGATGATCCTGGTGTTCATCAACAAGGTAAGTTATTCATGCCTGTTTCAATCAATCAAATACAATGGAGTTTTCTCTAAATGGAGCGGAACTTTCATTGAATTCAGTGAATTCAGAGAATCTGAGGAATCACTGAAGCATGAATTGGGTTCAATATAAGGATCTGCTCTGTTACTTGTGTCCCTGTGGTCTAGTGGTATCATCTCTGTCTCTTACACAGGAGGTCTTGGGTTCCAATCCCACAATCCTCATTTCACCACCCCTGGATGGACAGACACCTGTAAAAACATTACCTTCCCAATTCCTCTGGAATGCGGGTGATAATAACAACGATGTCATTAATTAAACTTGTATCTGTTATTTCTTGGTAACTAAAGATGGGACAGTGGACATTTATTTGAACTGTGCGTTACCGTCAATCGCACCTTGTCTCAGACTTGGTGACCATGGACTGCGAACTGAGAAGACGTGCTGGAAAGTCCAGTGGCTGTCCTGGGACATTTTCATGTTAAGAAGCAGTGTACAAACCCTGGGTCTGGGTGACTGGTATCGGTTTCCCTTTGTCTCGCTTCTTCATTTTCTCATCGCATCACTCTTGAAAAAGGGAGAAACTGGCCGTTCCGTTCCAGGTGGCTGGCCGGAATATTCTTTGGACGTCAAGACTAGTTCTGCTATTGCCATGTATGAAACCAGGCAACATGTGGCAACATGTTTTTCTTCCGTACATAAATGCATATTCAGAAAAAGAAACATCAGGAAGCCATAGCGAACACTTTTTACTGCCATGTTTTGTGAAGCACTTTATGTTGAAGACACGTAATTTTTAAAATATTAAAATTAGCAATCATTCATTATTTTGGATACATGCATTACAAATCTACTCTGGTTTGCTCCAGCAAGATTTTTCACATAATCATTTTAGTTCACGAGATTTCGTCCTTGAATTTTGTTCCCAAGACAAGTAATGAGAATAAATGGGCATTGCACTTATCTCTTGATGAACATTCGAACTCCACAGCTTTGCTCATTCACACTCTTGTCTTTCAGAGATGATGCATTATGTTAAAAAAATGAAAATAACTTATGAGTTAAATCTGCTTGCAGTTTATCGTTTCGTTCCTGATGTTAGAAAGAGTCATCTGGATATCTGTATAAATGGATTTTTTGTTCTCTCTTTTGTACTCTCACACGTTATGGATCACACAAATGATGAAAATCCAGATGGATACAGATATATACGAGTGACAGGTACATTACAATGAGATTTGTAAATTTGGGATTACAGTTTGAAATGAAATGTAAATATGAATTTCTAGTTACCTTTTTAGTTGGAATCAGTGATGGTTCTAAAGAATAGGAAGTGTTCATAGTTCAGCTGAATGATGTAGCATTACAGGGCTGTATTGGAGTTCAATAGAATGGTAACCAAGGTTAAAATCCCGTGGATTGCCTTAGGACATAGAGGATTCCTTTGTGCCTTGTCAATGTTCACATTTCTTCACTTGAATCATTTCTACACGATTACCCTTAATACCCCTGCGAAAATAAAATATTTTTGGCATGTGTTTTCTCAGAAACGATATAAATTACACGCCAACTGAAAAATTGGGCAACATTTTGTCATAGAAATTGTTGCTTCAGAAACAAGAGACTAATTGGCGAAAGGTTACCCTTACTTACAAATTTAAGTTTTGTAACAAAAAAAATAATTCTTTTTCGAGTACATTTACTTTCACTACTTCCATTCAATTTTCTCTGGAATTTTTGTA
Source organism: Haplosyllis leylae (assembly GCA_038406175.1). Lineage (NCBI taxonomy): Eukaryota > Metazoa > Annelida > Polychaeta > Phyllodocida > Syllidae > Haplosyllis > Haplosyllis leylae. The sequence goes on from JBCAUG010710426.1 coordinate 15,691, forward strand.
ACGAAAAATGTAGAGGTAAGAAGCAGAGGAAACTGATACCAGAAAACACACAAAGCACCTCTTTAATTGTATTTACAAATGTTGTATGTGGACATTGATGTCTTGTTGTCTGTTACCCATGTTAAACATCAGCTAAAGCTGTTGGTAACGGATTTAGTATTCATGACCCCATCCAATGCACGGTTGTGGTGATAAAAACCTGAATATCCATCTGCATTTGACGCCATCAGTCTTGAAGCGGTTTTTCGCATCCAGTTTTTAGGAAAATGAAACCGTTCTGTTTCATTCAAAATGTCTAAGGTAGTCTTTTTTGTATGTACGCTCAAATACGCAAATAATAACGTTTGCTGGTAACAAACAGTCGGATTGTTGCTGGCTCATTTAGTCATGGAATGAGCGGTCCCGGGAGATTTTGGGAAACATTCGAGGTTTTCGTTTGCAGCACAGATCTGGCAGTTTGCCGGTGTAACGTTTTCAATCGCCTCCCCTACCAGTACGCCCCCTCTTGTGATGGTTAACCAGACTTCAGGTAATGTCGACTGTAAAGGTTGATGAAACTTACAGTCAGTGGTGGCACTTTTACAGTCGGTGATGAAACTTTTTACAGTCGGTGATGAAACTTCCATTGATGCACACAGGACAGCACCTGTAAGTTTCATCACCAACTGTAAAAGTGACACTACTGACTGTAAAAGTGCCATCACTGACTGTAAGTTTTGTCAACCTTTACAGTCGCTGATCATAGCAGGCTGGCAATCCGGTTAACCATCACAAGGGGGGGGGCAATTGAAATCAAACCTAGTACACCTGGGGGGGGGGTGATTGAAAACAGCAATTTCTGATTTTGTATGCCCCCAGGGCGTACTGGTGGGGGGCGATTGAAAACGTTTCACCGGTGTACAGAATAATCTGCGCAGTAGCACACAAACCGCAATAGATCTGTTGGGGGGGGGGCAGATTTTCCAACTTTTGTTCCCAAGTCCAAAACTATCTAAATACCAAATTATCATCTTTTCCAGGGGGTTATTGGGAGGGGGTGAGAGGGATGGTGGTGTTGCTACTGTTGTGTGAGACATCTGGCAAGTGTTGGGAGTGAACTAAAAACTAAAAAAATTTTACCAACATTTTTCTCCTGCTGGCTCTAACTGTCTGTGAGCATCGTAGATAATCTGTATGCACAGACTAAAAAGCCCCCTATCTGTGCAGTAATACTCTTGTAATAAAAGTATTGGTTGTCTTTTTATCATTGAAAATAGAATGCATCACATACCACCATTGTGAAAGGTAGGTCAGAACCTTCTAATCCCCTTGAAAAATCCAAATTTACGAAAGTTCTGCAGGGTGCACAGGCCGGATTCAAATCAAAGTTGCTCCTAGATGGCATGTTTAATGAAGTATATACTGATCAATATTCTTGCATGTGACAATGTATAGATGAACACTCCTCCGGTTTATGGGTGAGCTCAAATCAAAAACGTAATATCACAAAAGTTCTTAATATTCGATCTAAATTTCTATTAATTTTTTTTCAAATATTTGAGGGTGAGTAGAGTTTCATTTCACTTGCCAGAGTTGGTAAGTGTAATGGACTTCTGAAATTATACACTGGCAAATAATTTGAACCTAATTTAGAGATTTTAAACCTTGTGGAAAGGTTATTCAATGTCCCCTTCAGATGAACCGTAAATACTGTATAATTATATGAAATGGTTCTTGAATAGGCCAGCAGTTATTTTATAGTTTTTCTTTGGAAACCTAACGGCTACTTTATTTCAATTAACTCAATGGAATACATATCCATTCCATCAGAAATTTAAAATTGTATCTTAAAAGAAGCATAGCAAAATTCAATTCATGCACAAAACTATTGACAATACAAATGGATTTAAATGTATGATTTGCTTCCATTACAGTGAATAACAATGAAAAGTTATTGATGATGTTGTTGGTTTTAAATCCACTGCATGGAGTCAGTAATAATTTGGATGACAGTCAAATTCAGTGGACGCGTTTTTGAGACCAGATAGCAGAAATGAAAATTGTTATTTCTAAAATTATTTAATTTGATCGAAATGGTCAAGTTGACCTGAATTGAAAGGACTCGCAAAATTTTCTGTGACTTTTACATTTATTTGATTCTGAGACATTTCAAGTTTACCTTGTTATGAAGGTAGGAAATTTCAAGTCAATTTAAGAAATATCGACTAACCAAGATGAATTTCAATGTTGTGTATGAAGACATTTTTTTCGCAATGACGATTTTTTGGACAAAAAAATCTATAGATAGAGTAATTTCCCCATGCAGGTAAAAATGTAGTATACTCCACAAAGAACAGTGACAGAGAAAAATATTTGTAAGATCACGCTTGTTTTTCCCAGATTCTGTGCGAATCAGACGAAAATGGCAGTGTCCAAAGTCTAATCTGTTATGACTTGGTCATTCTTCCTTTGATTATTTTGGCACATATTCTCCTCGAGTACAACCTCCTGCTGGCCCCATCCATGCAGGGGCCTTGTACTTAGGATATCCAGGCAGAACTTGTCTCTTTGTCTCATCATACTTCCAATACCTGCGATATACACAAGGGAGACTGAAGTAACTTACATATCAAAATATTTTTAGAATGCAGATTCGCAATTAGAATGAATTGGGGGATTGCTCAAATTTAATCTTTTTGATAAATAGCAACCAAACCTGAACCGAGGACTCTCCTGTGATATTGTCCGTAATCATGGTGAGTAAGGCAATTGAAGAGTAGGTCATTTCGAAAATATAACTCTGACATAAAAAAATGGATTTTAAACGTAAAGGCTAACAACTTACAGACTGCCTTTTACAAAGTAGAGGTGACCATCATTCAGTCTAATTGCAGCATCGATGTCTATTGGTAAGCCTGGCCACTTCTCTGTCTGAACTCCCCAGCGCGTGTATACCTCCATTCTGTACTCGTCGAATATCCAGTACCTGCCACCCTGACCAAAAACATTGCTTTATTCCGCCACTGAGAATTTGATTTGGTTCCAGAACACAAAGTTTCTTTGATTACATGGAACGTATCCGAAAATGAGCTATGATTCGTGGTTGGTATTCTCATTGTTAAATTTGTGTGAAATAAGAACACATTGCAATTTGGTTCACCTAGTTGAAGCTGATGATGACATGAAATAGTTTCGTTTAAAATTTGTAAGGACATTTGAAAAGAAGTCCCATTTATTACATTAGTTACTAGGCTATGCAATGAAATATTGTCAGCACTTTTTCATTGAAAATAAGTGCATTGAACGCATAAACACAATTTCGAGGTAGGGTTCATGATGGTTGTCAAAACATATATGTCTCTTATTTGAAGTTATATTATAAGAAATTATGTGCAGGAGATGTAAAAGGAGGAAGTAATTTGACAACAGTTACAACCTGTAGTAAATAAAGATTGCCATCGTTTCCTGTGAATGATGCGTGCACCATCGTAAACCTTGGAGTTTCCATTGTCTTGGTATCTATTTGTTTAAATTTGTAGTATTTAAATACTTTGTTTCCTGAAAAATGCAATCACGAATTTAAAATTTGAATTTAAGTTTTCCCGTGGATAAGCTGAGTTCCCTTATTGTATTGTTTGGATTGGAGATTTTGCCCTGCTGCAAGTTTAGTGAATTCGGACTGTTTTTGAGCATTTCAGTCAATTCTGACTTGGTTTACAATGGTAGTCTATGAGAACATATATTTACAAGCATAAATAACTAATACATGTCTCAAAAATAATACTGCACAATGATTTTATGTTAGGAAGAGCGGAGCCACATTGGAATTTTTCCAGCAACCCAAGGATGGCTCTGATATCCAAACATTTTCCAACAGGAAGCAAGTCTTAACCATGTGTACTGTTGGAAATCCGTAAATATTAGACATGTTTCTAAGTAAAGGCTCCCCCTACTATAAAATATAAGTGTATTGCTATTTTGGTGACAAATTATTGGTTACAAAGCTAGTCAGATTTAAATGAAATGCTGAAAAACAGTCTAGAGGAACCTAGGCATGTTCCTACGAAAAGGTGGACAAGATCATATTTCAGAGACCCAGGTTATTTCAAAGGTACAGCCCAATTTCACAGATGTAGTGCATATTTGCCATTGTTGCTTTAACAGCATTAAATCCTCGAAATTAAAGGGTAACGTTCATATATGTTTTTGTACTGAAAATAGCATGTTTCACCTTTGAAGAAGTAAGTGTATCCAGTTCTCCTAGAATACACTGCAGCCTCAATCTGGGAAGGTAGTAGGTCATAGACGACGCCCGTTAACACGGGGGAACCGTTACCCATTTCCCAGTAGTTGAGCTGCCACAACCACATTCCTGAGATGACGTAGATTCTTCCATAAAAGTCTACAAAGAAAGTATTGCGAAACAAAAGTACATGTGCATTTTACTTACTTTTGAACTGTAATCCGCACGAAGATAATTCTTTTTTCTTTTGCCAGAGACTGAAATGAATGATATATAAGGGTTGCTCTGAAAATTTCTCTTACGGTATTAAAGGAACATACTAACACTTGCTCATAATACCGCATTTTGTTTTTTGGTGGCTCGTTAGAGTCACCTTAGTCGTTTTGGTATTTTGCCCCAAAATTTTGGGAATGTGATGGGGACCTGTGAATGCTATTTGCAATCCTGTGGATGTAGATGGAGTGGTGGTTCTACTTGGAGGTTGTGGGGACACCTCAACCATAAAAACTAATTTAACTATTTTTTGTGCCTTCATGCCCTTTGTGCCCTTTGATGCCCCTTCATGTCAGAGGTGGTGCACTCAGCAGTGATGGAGACACAAAAATCTAGTCTCTGTACCCTTTTGCGCTCTTTTGTGCCCTTCATGTCAGAAGTGGTGCACTTGGTAATGGTGGGGACACAAAAATGTAGGTTTTGTGCCTTTGCGCTCTTTCACACCCTTGGCGCCCTTCGTGCCCTCCATGTCAGAGGTGGTGCACTCAGCAGCGGTGGGGACCCAAAAACATGGTTTTTTGTGCTTTTCTGCCCTTCGTGCCTTTCGTGCCCTTTTGCAATCTTCACACCCTTTCGCACCCTTTCCCGCCCCACGAACCACCTTGTAATACTTTCACTGCCTGATTTTTTATCCATTCTGTCAGGAAATTTAGGAACTAACCTTTCACCATGGCATCGAATCTGACACGACAGTTGTGTGGCTTTTTTGATGGCCTATTTGTTGGTCGAGGCTTGGAATGTGCAGGAATTACATCGGTTACGTCAGGTTTACGTTGAGGACTACCTATTCAGAACTTCTTCAGTTACGTAACATAATAACGGATACTTTGTTGTTGGGGAATTTCTGCAAAGAAGCCTGATTCCACAGTTTAGATTTTTCTGTGTTAGATTTTTACTCGAAACGATTTGATTTTGGCTGATACGTGTTAGAAATTGTACCATAAAGAGCTTGAATGCCTTTGATATCATCTATGTTGAGTTCAAAGTTTGGATTGTATCCTTGATAGTACGGAGCCATAACTGCCTGCGGCACACTAGAATGACGAAGACCCAGTGCATGACCAAATTCGTGAGCTGAAATTTGACATGAAAAAACACAAATTGTTTTGCTTTATGTTTGTGGGATGTGGGATTTGTGTTCACTTGAACATCTTGTTACCTTACAGAATTGTGCAACGATGGCCACCGTGTGTAAACTTATCTCCAGGATTACGTACTAGCCACTATTTCTAGGTTTATCCCGTCTGTGGTGCCCTCTGTCCAGTTTTCCTGTTCATCAAAATGCGTGTCACCATCCTCCGGGTAATATGCATGTGATAATTCCCCGCCTCCAAAGTCAAACAAAACACAATTTAGTGTCATTAAATCATTTGCGCCTTATCGAAATAATAATAAAACTGGCTCTTCTGACGGTTTGACTAAAGTTAACAACCATCCTTGAGCAATGGCATTTACACAGAAATCGATTTGTGGAAAATCAAAAACTACACAAAGGTGTTCTTGGAAATTCAGTTTTCAGCAAGAATCTGTACCACGCTCTTTTCTATTCTGGCTGTGTCCATTACCTCGATTGTCAAAAGCGTAACCATCACCGTGGTCTCCTGAAACGAAACTGATCCTTATGTCAGCGTGCGGTGAACTGGTTTCGATGAACTCTAGCGGAGACGCTGCACTCCAGTACCCAAATGCGTTCTGTATTGCCCGCCTGAAAGGAAACACAACATAGTTTTGAGATTTATTTTCTTTTCCCTACACTGGAATATGTCAATTTTAAACTGTGCGGTAAGACATCTGCCACGTATATTAAAAATGCCAGCTCGAGTCTAGAGTGACAATGTTACACATAATTTATGCTATCCCCATGCAAAAAGTTGTCAACTCTAGACTCTGCATAGGGACACGTCCTCTAACCTGGAGACGGCGACTCAGCATTTCACGGGCCTCTCTGCTGCAAAAAATAGCTCATATCAGTGGCATCTAATTCGCATGTCTCTTCAATTAAAAAGATTTTTTACCTTTGTGCCTCAATGTCCAAGTCAGTGGAATAATTTATGAACTTCCAAGAAAGCCTTTTCTTCCTCCACTTCAATCCTACACAAAAGAGTAATATGTTCATGTGTTTTGACTGGGTGGGACCTAGATTCCCCTCATTGGAGGAGCGAACCCTTTTGTAGTGGGCACGAGTGATTCCCGAATTTTGCACCGCGGATCCGCCACATCTGGATAACACTGCCAATCTGTCATACTTTGCCAATGATCCAAGTCCAAAAAGCGACATCGTGCATTAAACAAAGTTCAATTTAAGGATTTCCTTTTCAGCACATCGAATAGGCATTAAACTTCTGAACCACTGAAGGTCAATGTTGTGAGTTCAATTCCCACTGGAGGCAAGTTTATTTTTGCTGGAACTTTTTAAAACCCCGCGATGTCATTTTTGTACAAAAATGCCAGAAATGTCAGATTTGTGTAATTCAGGAAAAACTCGATTGTTATTGGCCAATTGACCATAGTTCAATTGGGTTAAAGAGGGGATTAATACAACTACTATCCAATGAAGCCTGACATCTGTGTTTTTACAAGATTATTACGTCACAGCACACCAGAAGTCTGTTCTGTTACCTTAAGAACTTGTAAAAGAAACAAAGTACCGAAGTTGTCGACAACAAATGGTGCATAAAACAAAATTCAGTTGAAGATCTATTCAACACATGTCTGGTTGGCAGAGTTGGATAAGCATCAGACTTCTAAACCAGTGGTGGTTTAGAATTCCCATTGGAGACTATTTTATTTTTTGCTGAAACTTTTTTAAAACCCCGTGATGTCAATTTGTGATTTATGGGGAAAACCTCGAATGTCGTTCAATAGCTTAACCCGGGGAACTGCTGTCAGTAGAATTGACATAATTCTGAAAAAATTACCAGTAAATAGGACTAATGGGGCCAATATATTGTGCAGGAATGTTCGCACTAATCCAAGACAAGGAAAGAACCAGTACCCATTGTTTCTTATCGTGCTGGTCCAGTTCCCTGTGCCTGTCCCTATCCCGCTCTCGTGTAAGTTGGGGGTGGAGAGTTTAAATGTCTTTGCATTTCTGATGTCAGTTTGGTTTTGACTGTTTACCGTACGTCCAATGAAAACTTTCCATTTCAGAACTCAGACTTGAAAATATGAAAAGAGATCAATCTACTATTAGTAATTGACATCTTTATAATTTTTCAATATCATTTTGTCTAGCCAAAAGTTTCCATGGTTACTAATCACAACAAACCATTGTCTTTGTTCAACACGTTGAAAGTCGTCAATGACAATTCGAAAATTTGGTGCGGGGAGGAGGGGGCGGAACGGCAAGTTTCATCAGACACTAGCGGCCACCTTCTTCACGTATTTCTACATTCGGGGGCGGAGTTTACACACATGCTCCTTTAATTTGTCTGCTGGTTGACAGAACAGTTCACCTATGAGTTTGAAGCTTTCGGGGCCCAGTGACCCGTTTATACTCCTTTCCGTGTGGTGTGTTGGCCCGCCACCTGGCTCCACATCTGGAACACCGCAACGAGGCGATTCCATTTTGGTTTTTGTTGCATTGTCTAGCCTCCCTGTAGCGGGTAATCCTGTCATTTTCTGGAAATTCCTGTTGTAAATGATATATGCAAGGGGAAATGTTAAGAGCGCTCCGCGTATTTTATTATTTAAGACAAAATGCGATGGGTGCTTGCTTTCAACGAATTAGTAATGAGAACCTGGCTACGACGAATTTCTTTGCTCCATAACCATGGCAGCAACGCTTGCAAGTTTGGTTTCAACCATTTCATTTGATGTAAACGGGGCCCAGTGTAATGTAAAAGTCACTGTGAAGGAAGTGAAGCATTCTTTCATTTATGAAAAGTAAATATAAATGCCTACTTGATGGCTTCCTTTTTAGACTGCACTGTATGTTGAATCCCAGACTCGGGCTTTGGCAAATACCCATATTTTTCCAAAAATTTCTGGAAATCACGAAGAAATAAACTGAATTATGCCTAGTCTCAGAAACTCATTTAACAAATATGAGAAGTGTATGTGGAAACCGTCTGTTTCTGTTTCTTTTTCTGATCTGTTTCTGCTAAGAAATTTGCCCAGAAATTTCTAGCTGTACAATCTTTTACACCTGGTATTATCTCAGGACAAAGCTATGAATTGTCAAGACCTTTCTTGGTAGAAAGTCTCACTGAGACCTTTCTAGGTACAAAGTGCTACTTCTCACTGAGACCTGAGCATTTTGTACCTGGAAAGGTCTCAGTGAGAAGCACTTTGTACCTAGAAATGTCTTGGCAATTAATAGTTTTGTCCTGAGATAATACTATGTTTAACAAGGAAGTCCTCCTGCATAAACGCAAGAGGCATACTGCCTGCTGCATAGCCAACCTATCCCTGGGGACTTATGTCCCTCACAAAAAAAATTCAAAAAAAAAAAAATTCAAAAAAAAAAATTTCCCAGGGGGGTACTTTCCCATCCTCCACCCAGGGTACCCTCCCCCAGGTATCCCCACCCCCAGCCAGGACTGGGGTACCCCCCTCCTGGGTACCCCCCTGGCCAGGACTGGGTACCCCCCTGACTGGACCTGGCTCAGGTCCCCCCTGTGGACTGACAAACACCTGTGAAACTATTACCTTCCATCCTTTGGATGTGGGCGGTAATATAAATTATATAATGAGTATTAGGGACATAGAAAGAGTTCTACCCCTTGGGGAGGGTTGAAGAATTATGCCTGTTGGGGCATAATTCTTCCACCCTCCCTGTGGGGTAGAACTCTGTCTATGTCTCTAACACAAATGATCTAATGATTTTATCATGCCATTCCCATAATTTGAAGAAGAGAACCACCAACCTAGATCTAATTTTTTCTTTGTTTACTTTTGAGAAGGTCACCTGACTAAATGGAGCCCTCTGATTGGCTGATATGGTCATGTGACTTGTTTTGGTGGGAAAATTAAATATGCAAGGGGGTGGGATTATTTCAAAATGGTTGAGTTCTGTCCCTCTGCTATTCAATTATATGTATTACTGGAGGGGTATAACAGATAGTTCCATCCCACTGTTTTATAATGGCAAGTATAGAGACTCGCACCATGGGCATAGGATAAAAATGTTTATACCTGGTATTACTAGTTTTTCATATCAATTGCATCTTTTCATAGATAGTGCCTTCATAAGGTAAACAAATAGGTTGAACACAATTTTCCTTACCAGCCTCAAATTTAATTACTTTGATGAGAGATTATATTTTGATGGTGTGAGTGGCTCCTCATAGCCTCAGTTCGAAAATAAATACTATTTTGAAATGGTAAGATCCTGAACATCTGCAGGAAACCGACTGAGGGAATATATTAACCACTGCAAAATTAATTTTAATAACAAGGGTCTGCTGAGCACGAAATCGATGTCAGGAAAAACTGTCTGTTGATCCTGAAAAAGGGCTTCCGGAATCATCATCAAGCACAACTTCCTTCGAGCTAATTACAAGGGAGCTTCCGAAAATACTGTGTACCGGGGTAATGATTTCAGAATACCCTCCACCCCCCCTCCCCCCGTTTTCGCAAGCCCTCCCCTAACAAGTTTACAGATGGGTACAATTATTTACAAAGACTGGCAATGTAAATTTGACTGTTACTTTACAAATGGCGACAAATTTGTATATATTGTGTAATGTAACACAACAATACTCTCCCATAAAGTCTGTATATTTACATTGGCACAATACAAAAACGTTAATTTTTATCTGTAAAACTTCCAGTTTTATCATGGTCAAAGCTGTCTGTAAATTTACATTGCAAGTCTATGTAAATATTTGTCACCGTCTGTAAAGGGGGGCTTGCGAAAACGGGGGTCTCTGAAATCATTTCACCGGTATAACATTCTGGCGCACACTCAGAGAGTTTGAATGTAGACGGGGCACCAGTCCTACTGACGATCTGTAGAAATTCTACAAAATTTACAAAAAAATGTATAAAATGGTATTTGAACCTACTACCTCCTGTGTAAGAGGCAGAGATGCTAGCACAGCACCACAAAGACACGGGTAACAAAGAGAACATTTAAATTGATCTCAATTCATGCCTCAGTGATTTATCAGATTCTATGGAATTCTATAGAATTCTACACAATGCACCTTCATAGAGGAAAAACTCGACTTTGCGATGAAAATGCTGATAGTACAAAACCTTTGTCAATGATCTTCGCTCATGCTCAAGATGCTCAAAACAGAAATTTTATAATGATGAAACAATAAATCTTTTGAAAAACCTGGCTAGAATGGAATCTTTGGTAACCCCAGAAATGACAGTAAATTTGTCTTATTGGTTTTCATTTGTTAATTTTTTATGGAATGAAGATGAAAAATAAACGTGATCCTAGATACGTACGTCATAATCAAAAGTCGTTTTTTGTGATTCATCAGTTTCCTGCTGTCTTCCTCGTCCAATGTAAAATAGTCTCCAAAAAAATTTCAAACATTTATATCTTGAACTTGGTGCTCTTTCTTTTGCCCGGTTAGGTATTGCAGAAGCAGTAGTCAGCGGAAAATAAACAATTAAACACACGAATCCTATTACAAATAGCTTGAATATCATTTCTTTCTCTTGGTTTCTATTTGTCATGAGAACGCACTTTGTCGAACTATTTCCTGAGTTGTTATTTATTTGTTGTTAAATCAATGAGATAAGGTGGACTGTCCCTAAAACAGAGTTGATGTGAAATGAGGTTTCGCTGTCAAAAAAATGTCTTACGAGGTTTTGAAGATATTTCCGACGCAGTCACTTGATTGGATCCAACAGAATAAACATATGTAACTATGAAAGTTACCAGATCTTATACACACTTTCATGCTGTTAGAAAGGAGAAACGCTTTTTGTACAAAGACTTTTCAGAAATTATGTGTCTTTGTTTACATGGTTTTTGATGATGGACACATGAAGCGTTAACAAAGAAATGCGGTCATGTTATCTCAAGGTATCGAAACCTCGAGTGGATTCTCTTTGTTTTTAATGTCACCAAGTACACATTCGTATCGATAAAGATTCCCCTGGAAAATATTCTCTGCCAAAATGTCTCCTTTCCTTCATCTTGGCCCTTGATGAGTGACTGGTGGTGAGTGGCGGAAAAAAATGTCCAAACCACTAACCTCTGTGGTATCAATTTTTTTCCTCTCCAGATTACAGTTTTCGGGGAAAGCTTCAGGAAATGGCTTAAATCATTCAAGAGGAATAATTGCACGTGATGTCAAGTGAAAGAAAATAAACTTATGAAACTGTGTACACAGTCTCAAATAACAAAAGGCTCATTCTCTCCTAGGTCCCTGATATTCAGTTGTCCAAGGTAAAACTTTACTTCGAGAAATGATGTTTTGAGCATTTTGAATATCAGTTTTGTGACAATGGCGTGTGGTTCACATTCAGTTCAGAGGAATTCGATTGCTTTAATGAGTGGCTATCACTCATATTGATAAAGGTCAATTGAAAAGTAAGTACGACTGTGTCGGAGTCCCTACCGACCAAGGTGAAGGTCACCGTGTGACCTTGTATATATACCATGCCCCAGCCGACCAGCG
>JBCAUG010710427.1:0-13300 GCA_038406175.1 Haplosyllis leylae
CATCCCAGTAACAAACTCCCGAGTAAATTCAGTGTCTGACCAAGTCCTGATGTAAAAGAATTAGGAGCAGAAACACTACCACATAACCCTTGCACCTGCCCTCACACCCCTTGCACCAGCTCTCACACCCCTTGTACCTGCCCTTGCACCTGACCTCACACCTGCTTTTACACCCCTTGTACCTACCCTCACACCCCTCATAACACTTGTACCTGCCCTCATGTACCTTGTGAGGGCTGTGATTTGGATAGAGGATACTGAGATGAATCCAACAGTGCAAACAGATTGAAAATATTTGGTGGCTTGTAAGAGTCACCTTAGTGGTTGATTGAGCCTTTTGCCCCCAAATTTTTAGTCTGTGGTGGGAACCTACGAATGCCATTTGCTGCTCAGTGAATATAGATGAGTGAGGACACCTCAACACCACATTATGTAATCAAAGAAATTTTAACTTTATGTGACCTAGTGTGGTGGGGACACAAAAACCTAAACTACCCTCACACCCCTAGCACCCCCTCACACCCCTTGCACTCCTCTCACTCTTGCAACTCTCACATCCCTTGCACCTGCCCTACCCTTGCATTCCTTGAACACTTCTCACCCCTCTCAGTCCTCACACCCCTCACAGCCTTTGCACCTCTTGCAACCCTTGCACCTGCCCTTGCACCCTTCACATCCCCTCACACTTCTTGCACCTGCCCTCACACCCTTTGTGCCTCTTGCAACCCTCACACCCTTCTCACCCTTTGCATCCATTCCACCCCTCACACCTCTTGCACACCTTGCACTTGTCCTCACACTCCTTGCAATCCCTCACACCCCCTTGCCCCTTGTGCACCCCTTTCACTCCTCACACTACCCTCACACCTGTCCTTGCACCCTTTCACCCCTTGCACCCCTTTCACCCCTCATAGCCCTTACACCTCTTGCACTCCTTGCACCTGCCCTCACACCCCTCTTACACCTTATAACTCTTGCACCCCTTGCACCTGCCCTCACACCCCTTGCTACCCTTTTCAGCCCTTATAGTCCTCACGCCTCTTGTACACCTTGCACCTGCTTTCACACTCCTTGCAACCCTTGCACCACTTGTACCTGCCCTCACACCCTCTCACCCCTTGCAACTCTCACACCCTTTGCACCTACCCTCACACCCCTCTCACCCCCCACAGCTCTTGCATCCCTTGCACCTGCACTTGCACTCCTTGCACCAACCCTTGCACCCTTGCACCAGCCCTCACACCCTTACACCCCTCACACCCCTTGTGCCTCTCACATCCCTTGCACCCCTCACACCTCTCACGCCTGTTCTTGCACCCCTCACACTTCTTACACCCCTCGCACCTGCCCTTGTGGATCTGTTTGCAGCCCTGTCCACGGCCACTTGTCTGCGGCCACAACGAGCCACCTCATGAAACTTTCACTGCCTGATATTCAGATAAGCATCTGATTTGCTTCATGTATTAAATGGATACTAAAACAAATGTCAACAGTCTTCAATAAATAGTTTTATCACCCTTGGATTGAAAAATTAGTTTATCATCCCTTGGCTTTGCCATGGGCTGATAAACAAAATTTCAACCCAAGACAGTTTACTAACTGCTAAATCTGTTGATATTTGTTACACAAAAATTGTTGAAACTTTCTCTATTTAATAAAGAACTTGCATCTTACGGAAGAAAAATGTTAACTCCTGTGAGTTGGGTCGCACATTCTGAAGAATTCGTTGTTCTTGTCATATGTCCCTTTTGGCCTTCATTTTGAAGATTTTCTACACAATTTTGAGTGACTCCCACAAGTGATGATATGAACAACTGTCGAAAAACATTTTCTAAGCTGGAACTACTGAAGACGAGATTAACCTATTTCTCATCTGTTTTTATTCAGGAGCACAAAGTGTAAATGGACCTTTGAGACAGATTGCACATTTTATGGACACACATTTAGATTAGTCCACATTCAACACAAGACGGGTAAAATGGGACTCTGACTGTTGAAGACACAATTCGAAAGTACCTTGTTTTGCCAATCGGATCTTGAAAATACAAAATTTAAGTTCTGAAAATTCACTGTCGATTTATGTGACGACATTTAAGGAATTCTGTCGTTTCAATGTACCTTCTTCCTTGCGGCATGCCAGGTCGCTCGTCATATTGATAATTTTCCAAGCACTGACATAAGCACTACATAGTCGCTTGTTTCATACATTTCTTTTATTATAATTACGAATATATTTAATTGTATGATGAGTTCAAGAACAATGCCCTTTTATTTATATTATAACTTCGCAGTTTTAACTGTATTGATTTCCTTTGAAACGTAGAAATACATCCGACTTTTATCGATTTGGGTCAGATTTTTATTACGTATTCATGTAGTGAAACGTTAATGCCGCCTGTGATTCATGATACAGCTTAGTTTACACTTGAACAGGACCCACTTCTGTTAAAGCAAAGAACCTAATGAGCCATAGGTAACATTGGCTTTAGTCCTTTGTAGCTTTTGGAACGCTGATCTTTCTGCCGGTGCAGCAAATGCAATGGTAATAGTCAAAAGCAGGATGTACTTATCAATTTGTCTTCATATATGACACGTGTCAATTGTTCAACATTTCACATTTCATCATAGGTGGATGTACTGGGTCAGGTATTTATTAGATCTACAAAGAGGCACAATGTAATAGAAAAACTGATATTCATTGTCAAGACGAAAACACACGAGCAGCGTTTTAACCTTCCATTGAGAAATAAAAACTAAAATCCCTCACCCGCTATCGCATCCAGTGCGATTCTTAACCATCTCATTTAGTACATTTTACAGACGTTTTTGTGTATTTGATCTTGATAGATAATATGACATGGATTAGCACGTAAAGCACTCATCATTTAATCGATGAGATTAGCTACTTTATCATAGGTAATTGAAGGTTAAATCCCATGTACTTCTAGCTGTCTTGCCGGTTCCATTGCCTCCTGTACCATAATGGTGTATTGGGCCAGAATAATTGGATCAACATCCATGATAGATGGTGTATTCGTAATTATTTAGGTAACTTACGTTCTTACATTCTTTGACTATTGTTTTAACTTATTCCGTCTGATAGAATCGTAGTGATTGAAGAAAATGCATTACTTTATTGCTGTCTCATTTGACCGAAAAGTAGGATTACACGGATACCGGTAAACACACACCGGTTTAATCCAGCGCATGTATTTTGTTGAAACTTGGAAGGTAGCATAACATCTATGTCGTTTAAAACTACTCCCATACCTGTCCCAAAAGTAAGAAGTGTTCCTCTGTGTGAGTGTGTTCACACTTGGCCTTCTGAGGTGTTTCCAACTTGTTTCGGAAAAGGCACAAGTTTCCATCCTGCGGCGAGACAAATTTACATTCTGTCAGTTGCCCTTTGAGTCACATGTAAATTTCACATCCAGCGCTTTGAAGCCGTAGAACACTGTTTTCTTCACAGTGAAGATCCATTTAGTTCCATTGATTTGATCTTTTTCAATGCAGTTACAATAAAGGGAAACTTGGGTACCCCAAGAACTCGGTTGTCTATTGATTGTTCTCGGTAAAGTCTCTCTTTTCAGAATTGTCTTTCACTTAGATCATTGAAACAAATTAAGAATACGAGTAAGAACACTGATACTACATCTGCGGGGTGCCAAGATCCAGTTTTTCTGCACTTTATATTGACTCATGTATTCGCAGTTACATGATTCATGATCTTGAATATTGTATGTAACGTAGAACAATTTTCTTCCACATTTTCTTCTTTACAAAATTGAAGTCAGAAGAAGAAATTCAACATTGCACTTGATAATACAACCCTTTCAAAGCAATCTTTCAATTTTAGACTCCCATTACATAAGGATGATAAAAATCTCAAAGTTCACTTGATACAAAGTTGTCCAGGCATCAAAACCATTCCAATATGTCTGAAAGTAATATTTTGATCCTGTTTCATGCTTAGCAGACAATCTATTTCATTTCACATAAATCTAGATGTATCGGTTAGAGGTGTCCATAACTTGATCCGAGGTATATTACCAGAACAGCTCCACAGCTGTTCGATAAATTGTAAATTAAAACGTGTTCCAACCACTGAGAAAAAAGTCTTACAGGTACTCAATGTTCTATTTCCATCTCAATTCTGCCATTTCCGATTTCTTTACCTATTATGTTTTCTCCTCCTTCGTCGCGCATTGGAACAAAATAATTGATCTAATTCAACGTTTTTGCTCAAACCTTTTCTAGAACTCTGAAGTGTATAATATGCATCCATAAAAATATCATTGCAAAATGTGGAAATACGAAGTTCACAGAAAAGTATAATTGTGATCAATAACGTAACGCAGAGCTACTTATGAGAATCAACGGATTTAATTCACATTTCTGTAAAAGTTTAAAAACTTTGCAAAAATAAGCCAACAGCAAAATCAACATCATATTTCTAAGTATCGTTAATGAAGCAGCCAACGTCTTGACAATGCATCTTTTGAACGTAATGTGGGCTGTATTATGTGGGTTTGGGGGGTCCCAAGGTTAAGGGGGTGGTCTGAGGTCACTATTTCCATCTATACTTCCTACAAGGGATTTGTCAATTCAATACCTAGAGAACTATTTTTGATACCAACCAAATCTAAGCATTTTGTTCAATTTTTTAACAAAATCTACACTGAAACAGCTCAGATATTGAAAGAGAATAATTATTTGAACTGTTTGCAACATTAACTGGGCTGCCATATGTCAAAAGAACTCCAGCAGGACCATTTAAAATCTTGAACTGAGAGCCAAATTGACTGTTTGCTGTGACTTGTGTCCCCTCCATACCCAAATGAATATTTACCCCCAGAATAGGTAGAGTAAGCCCAGTGTCCAGACACCTACCCTGTGACCTACAGATACTTCAGACAGCCCTAGTACCACTGAGACAACCTCAACCCTCACCCCCTTAACCCCACAACCCCTATACCCCCTTATGCCTGGACCCCTCACACTACCTTTGACCTCACCACCCCTGGACCCATCTACCCACTCCCTTGACCTACAACCCTTGACCCCACCCCTTGACCTCACAGCACCTGGACCCCCACCCATCCACCCCTTGACCTCCCACCCCTTTACCCCACCATCCCTAGAGCCCCCACTCCTTGACCCACTACCCCTAAACTCCCACCCTCCTACCCCTTGACTCCTACCATCCCTTAGCAGAGTTTTGTGTACAGTTTTGTCTGAATGTCTGAAACTTAATTTGGGTCTTCTTGTCCTGGAGATCTCTATCACAAAGTATTAAATCGGAAGATAGCCCACTTTCATATTTTCTGTTTATATTGGCTGCAAGTATACCTAGACCTGATATTAGCCGTACATAAATCGATTTCTATTTTTGACGTCAACCTGGGTAAAAAAACAAAGTCTATTGTTGAGGATGAGTTGTTGAAAGAGACGTTGCTGACCATAGTTGGATGTGTTTTGGTCGTTCTACTGTGTCATTTCCATTTTTGTGGACTACATAAAAGTCATGTATTTTAAATATTCAATTGGCTGATTTTAAAATTAATATTTGTGTAGTTTGTAGCAATTGTTGTGAAAGGTGTTAGTTTGAGAAATATGCAAATCGACTATATTCAATAAAAATGTTTGATATGTTATTACTTTTTTGACATAGCTGTTCATTTAACCAAATATCGTTCAAAATAATTTTAAAATTTACTCTGTTCTATTTTGATATTTAAAGTAAAACTATCATCTATAGTTGATTTGAAATATCAATTCATATCTCCTATTTTATTGTTGTAATATTTCGAAACCTCTCGATTAAGGAGCACAATTCTTACACCTACATCTTTTTTTTCAAAGGCGTTTTGGAAAATTAAATTTGATTTTGTTCCCAACGGTTCCACAAGAGTTTGATGAAAACTAAAATAGGTCTCTGGTCTGAAATTACTGCACATTATTATCCCCTATACCTTTAATTTACATCTTCGCTACTTTAATATTTTGTCGGGTGAAAAGAGTACATCTGTTGATGAAATATCAGAAATCCTTCCGATCCAACTGAAAGGTCATATACATCTCAATTAGGTTGAAGAGATCTCTCGATCTGCGTGTAGCTTTACATAGATGCCATGGTGCCACAACAGCTGGGGGAAGGAATGCTCAGCAACTTGTACAGGTAGATCTGAGTTCTTGTAATAAAAAGTTCATGTCTGAAATGTACTAAATTGCAACAGTTGATCTTGCACTTTAAAACTTTACTTAGATCTGCGACTTTTAGGGGTTGCAAAAATATAAGGTTTAGCAGTGGTAGATTGTCATCTTATGTTAACATTTCTGGTTGGACTCAATAGACATGCTTCATTTCTAGACACACCCTTTTTCGTTGACCACATATGGTTTCATGTGGAACTCTTCACCCTGACAATTCACAATGCTCCCATGCAGGTGAAATGCATTGTAAAGCTACTAATGGGCCCTTCATTTTGTCATATTGAGCAAAGGAATATTGCATTTGTCAAAATGACCAGAATACTTCATATTGAAATAGATATTTTGTAATATACCCACACAAATGTACATAAAATTTTTGAGGAAAAAATACCAGGAAAATTGGAGAATACATATTTGAAAGTTAAACAGGCAAGATCTTCCACAGCCCTAAGGTGGGCCCTGGACCCCAGCCAATATTGGTTCACTTCACTCACACAACTCCACTTCGCTACACTCTCTGAAAAATTTTCTGGGCCCCCCTTTGACCACATATCGGATCCACCACTCTCTACTGCAATTGATTGTAGAGTAATAAATTGGCTTCGATATTGAGCATTATCACAAATATCTCATATTCTGTAAATTTACTTTTTACATCTAATACCTTTTGTAAAATGAAAACAAACCTAATGTAGATGTCATAATTTCTTCAAAGGTAAACACAAACACTTTCGTGTTCGTGTGAAGCAAGTTGAAGCATAATTATTTGTTTACGTAAATATTCCTTCAATTATATTTTCCAGTTATGTGTTCTCATCCCATCCGCTCACTAAGTGTAAATTATAGGTTTAAAATGAAATTCTTGAGATATATCTTCTGTAGGGAAAATAAATAACAAGTCATTTGGTGCTGTTGGCTCAAGATCAGAGGAGAAGCTGTCAATCAAGGTATTTTGGAATACAAACGTAACAATGCTACTTACGTAAGCGGTATGGTGCAAAGAAGTAAAACATGGAAAGATATCCAGTGTTATGACTTGTCGTAAGATGTAATCCCTTACATTCAGAATAAGCGAGGTTACCACTCAAGGTTTCAGCTCCGTACGCAAAGGGCCTCAGGCAGATATATGAGGCTTGGGAAAAATTCAGGTCCCAAAAGTTATGTAAAACAATAAAGCCAGAAAAGTGCATTTTCATTTAATTTTTCTCTTTGATAGTGTATCAGCCCTATTAATTAAATGTTATGTTTACATCCTTGTTTTGAGTAATTTTGAACATTTTTGTTCTGTATTATTTCGATTTGTGCAAGCTCAAAGTGAACTTTTAAGATTTTACCTTCGCATTCTTTGAAATTTACCTGGTTTGGAGCAAAGCAAGTGTGACATTTATGAAACAAGCCACTCTTTTAAACTCGCAGCCAAGTCTGCAACGGTTACATTTAAATGTTTCAACACTGCAATTACCTGCGTCACATTGGGTACTGGCCTAGGCATTTGCCTCAGCAGGTACTACCCAAACATAATTATGCATATCTATTTTGACGTCATAATGGATATAAATAGAAGGTTATTGTGGAGGGTGATTTGCTACAACAGGTTGGCCTGACAACAGATGGCCTTCTATTAACAGGATTTCTTCTTACATCTTCCTATGTTAAGCCAGTTTTCAAGAATAAAAAATTGTACAGTTGAGAGAATTAACAGATTCGTTGAAAAACTTAATTTGGGATGAAAAATTCCTATATTTTCCCTCATCGGGCTTTGCTAAACGTTTTGCTTTCAGAAACTTCAGAAACTCATGTAATATCGTTCTTTGTCTTTAATCATTAAGACTAACTTAAATGTCTTTAATCATTAAGACTAACTTAAATAAAGTGCACAATCAACGTAAAGGCCCGTTTACACCAAGCGTCAGTATCAATGCGGAACGAGTTCATGCTGCGATGACGCCTGCGACATAGCTCTCATTGAAATCAATGGAAACAAATAGAGTCGCTCCAGAATGGGGTTGAAACCCATTTCGGAGTGACTACATTCTTTTCAATGAGAGCGTCATTGCAGCATTGACTCTGCCTTGACGCTGATGCTTGGTCTAAACTGGCCCTAAAAAGGAATTTGGATGAGTAGCTATTGAGTAGTTGTTGATCTAAAGGTTAAATATTTCAATAACATGTTAGCGTTTGCTTCATTCTGGCCCGAACAAGGTAATGTTGTCTTCTTTTCTCAAATTAAAAACCGAGTGTTGGCTACAACTTACATTTGGATAAATTCATCTTTCTGTAATATTGAGGCCAAAACATTTCTCTTTAAATATATTCATTTTACTCCGGGAAATAAAGTTTCTAATAAAAATTTCTTCTAGCATGTAAACAACAAAACAGCCAAAATAGAAAACAGTGGATGAGACCATCAGAAGAACGTATATATAGACAAAGTAGACAAAATAGCTCAACTTGTCAATGGAGGAACAGCATTTGATCCAAAATGAAGCAGCATGTGTAAGTTAAATGAGCAGATCCTATGAAGGTATCCTGGGGATAACATGTGTTACATCGATATCAAAACAATTGGTTCCGAACAAACTCACAATAAACTCAAAAGTAAGCTGTGTATATTGGCAATTACACTACTGTCTGGAAGACTAACAATAATCTGGTCTTGCTGTGGTATCTGCATTGTACTGATTTCTGAATAGTTTATTTAGTTTGCACCAATCATTTGTATTTAGCCAACACACTTTTGAATGATAATGAGAAATGACAAACGTCTTCACTTGATAACTGGGAAAGAAAATACGAAACAAGGATAT
Source organism: Haplosyllis leylae (assembly GCA_038406175.1). Lineage (NCBI taxonomy): Eukaryota > Metazoa > Annelida > Polychaeta > Phyllodocida > Syllidae > Haplosyllis > Haplosyllis leylae. The sequence continues at coordinate 9,021 of JBCAUG010710427.1, forward strand.
GAAATCCCAATTTACCTGCAGTGGGAATTCTATGCAGACTTAAATAAGTGGAAGATAGTTCCAAAGCTGTTACCAATAAATATCATTGCAATAAGAAGATTTTGATGTTCTCCAAGGAACTTTCTGGAGCATGAAACATGATAAAATCATTATTTTTAGAGAAATTGGAATTGGTATAGATGAGTGAACAATTTATGCAGAATAATGAAAAATAGGATTAGAGTTTCTGGGGAAGAAATATAATAAGAAACAAATAATATTGATTGATTTTATTCTGAATGAATTATTTCACGTAGTGTATGAGTAAAAATAAAAAATAAAAATAAATTCTTTTAAATGTTGGTTCTATGGAAAGTTCCTCTCCTTGTGTTGTGATAAAGTAATTCAAACATGTTTACAAAAGACAGTCACGAAGGAATTAAACAGAACTAATTTGAGGGAGAGCAAAATTAGCGAGAAATATAAGTACATGTAATAAATTCATGAAAATGTTGCAGACTAACATTTGAAAGGGTCCTAAATTCACATACGTGAAACTTTAAGAACTAGTTACAGAAAAAGCTGGACATTCATGGGGAAAATATCATTGTTGGGAAAGAAAAAAAAACACAACTAGATCAAAAAGTCAGTGGTCAGTCATGGACAGGGACAGTAAAAAATGTATTTACAAAAACCACAACAATCTGTAGAACCACAAAGTCTATTCTATAATTTTATTCTGTAATTGCAAAGACACATTTTAAGACAATTTCTGTAATGAAGCAAAACTATTCTAGACGTAAAGCGTTGAAGAAACATCGTGATCCAAAATATTCAGCACTTAAACCATGAAAAGTACATAAGGAAATGATAGATTCCATTTAGATTCTGTTCTAGAAGAGAAATACCATATAACTTCTTTCCAACCAACCAGCAACTAACTACTACTAAATTCTTTCCACCAAATTGGTTAAATACCAAGGGACTAAACCCAGATTCTCCCAAAATTATTACCGCCCGCGTACGCAGTACGACGGGAAGATAATGTTTTCACAGGCGTCAGTCTGTCTGTCCACACGGGGGGGGTACCCCAGTCCCATGTTCTTTCCCAGCGGGATACCCCAGTCCCTGGTTCTTTCCCTGGTCTCTGGTCCCATGTCATTTCCAGGGGCTACCCTATCCCAGCCAGGTGGGGTACCCAAGTCCCAGGGGGTTCTCTCAGGGGTTCTCTCCCCGGCCAAGAAGGACTGTGGTACCTCCCCGGCCAGGACAGGACAAGGGGGTACCCCTCGGCCAGAACAGGACAGGGAGGAAATTGGCAATCTAACCAGCCACAGAAACATGAAAGGTATTTACTCAATATAATTTGGTATTCATGAGGGATAGATTTGATTGAATAGATTGGGTGGATGACTGAAAAAACATTGATTCTCGTAACCGATAAAACATTCTACTTTCTTAGAATTTCAAAACCTAAGAGCACGCAAGTCCATTTCTAACTTCTCACCTAAAAACTGCATTTTCTGTTGAAACTATCCACCCACACCTTTGTGATTCAAACCACCTTCCCTCAAAAGATCCACTGTACATCAACTGCTCCTTAATGTGTAAGGATGTCATACTAATTATGTTTTAGAGTAAAGTGATTTATAGCTGCTTACTAGTTTGTCCCCTTGTCAATTAGTAAATTAATCTATGTCCTTAATTCGGGTTTCCTAGCTCACCGTGTTTGACGTGTACGTCTATTAACTTAATACTTCATTTACTCGAATCATTATCACTATTTTTAGATCTTCTTTCTTCGTCAAGTCTATTCCTCTACTTTTCTTAAAGAGCTTCTTACGTCTAGTTGTTTAAAGGTATTTAGCCTTGTAACAAGATAGGAATCTGTCAATCTCAAAGGTTTATAGAAGATAATTGAAGCCAGACAGACATACTGTATACACCTTGTTCACCTACTGCAGTCATTGCACAGATTAACAGATTAGTATAGTATTCCCTTAAAATTATGTGTCTTGTATTTATGTTTTCATCATTAAGTGATGATAAGGAACCCATGAGCAACCTGGAAGAGCCGCCAGAGTGTATTTTTCAGTCATCATTTTGTAACGTTGCCCTATCTTCGAACTTTAGCAGTGGTTATTTTGTTTCGTTCAAGGACGAACTGAACAATTTGAATTTGCTGTAGTTTGTTGTAATTGTCTGATAATCCGCCCATCATTGTCAAATAGTTTTTTGTATGGTTTAAGTATTGTACACTGAAGAATTTCAAATTGTTGTCCTGTCATCCAAACAGATGAATTCCTGACATGTACCTTTTCAAACAAATTTCGAAACAACTGCTATCCTTCCAATGTGCTAAATCTACGAGACTCTTTTGCTAATAGGCGGTTTATCTCTGAAGCGAGAGATGTAAATGAAAAGCCTTGGTAGAAGTTGCCAGATGAAGCGATCAGATGATTGATATGAATGAACCAGAGACTGTAAGAAGTAAACACCTGTCTTTCTAAATTACCTTGTTAAAACCAATCAGAGATTAACGCTTCGTTTGGTATCGTAGTACTTTTGCCAAGGATGGTATTTAACGGAAACTCTTAAATATCAGGGAGTGCGAGGATTTCCTTGGGTAACTTGTTTGGGGGCACGAGCAAATTTACATTATAAAGGAAGCACTTTAATAAATGTACGTCAACTTATTGATGCAGCTTGTGTGGAGATGGACACATTTCTAATGTTTAAACGGGGATGCACTTGTGACGAAACTGACATATTTACTGCCCGCATTCCGAAGCAATGGGGAAGGTAATGTTTACCGCCCGTATCCGAAGGATGGGGGAAGGTAATAGTTTCAGTCTGTTTGTCAGTCCACAGGGGGGATACTCAGTTCCAGCCGGAGGGGTACTCAGTCCCAGTTGGGGGGGTACTCAGTCCCAGCTGGGGGGGGGGGTATTCAGGCTAATTACCCCCCCCCGGAAAATTTTTTTGGAATTTTTTTTTTTTGAAAATTTTTTTGGTGGACTTAATTCCCTGGGGATAGGTCGGCTATGCAGCAGGCAGTATGCCTCTTGCATTTACACGGGAGGACCTTCTTGTTTCACAGGCATCTGTCCGTTCACAGGGGGATACCCCTGGGGTACCCTGGCCCAGGCCAGGACTGGGGTAGCCCCTACCCCTGGCCTGGACTAAGGTATCCCCAGCCAGGACTGGGGTACCCCCACCAGGACTGGGTACCCCCCAGCCAGGACTGGGTACCCCCCATGGCTAGGACTGGGGTACCCTCAATACTCCCCCCAGCCAGGACTGGGTACCCTTCCCCCAGCCAGGACTGGGTATCCTTCCCCAGCAGGACTGAGGTACCCCCCCCCCGCCGGCTGGGGTACCCCCCTCCCCTCTGGAATAGGTCAGCTACGTGGCGGGTGGTATGCCTCTTACGTTCACACAGGAGGACTTTCTTGTTGTTACTGCATTGTAGTGTATTGCTATTATATACATTTTATATGGACTTTGGAAGTGTTGTTGGGCTGCCCTAGGTTTTCAATGGTTCACGATAGGGGATCAGCTAGATGAGAATATCAAAATTTTTCTATTTATTACCGCCAGCGTACGTAGTACGACGGAAAGGTACTTTTTTCACAGGTGTGTGTCTGTTCACACGGCCTAATTCTCCGCTGGTGATAATGATGTCAGTGACCATGGATCCATCCCATAATACTTCCACTGGTCCCACGTCCTTTCCAGGGGGTACCCCACTCCCAGGCAGGGGGTACCCAGGTTAGGTTGGAGTACCCCCTGGCCAGGTCAGGATGGTGTACGCCCCCACCCCCCCAGGTCTAGTCAGACTAGGCTACCCCCTTCCGTGGCCAGGTCAGGTTGGGGTACCCCCCCCCCCGCCAAGAGAACAGCAGAGTAATCACTTGCTACGTGGCGGGCGGTATACCATTTGCGATCACGCAGAAAGACTTTCTTGTTTTCAGTAAAAAGTCAGACCTATTTAGACATTCCTTCTGGTAAAGTCAATTATTTTTATTGGCCAAATCGTTTGGGCCTTAGGATATCTGACAGAATTACTTATCGCAAAAACCTGTTTGCTTTTTGCTTTGCAATGTGAAAGGAAAATAAATTGCAAAATTGGTGAAAAAATCAGTAGCGGATCCAGGAGGGGGCCATGTCCCCCCTCTGTCCCTGATAAGGACTATCTCTTATGCACCTCTTGGCTGTATTTTTATATTTTTTCAAAAAAATTTCCAGCCTCGCTTCACTCGGCATGAATATTATACTTCTTTCACTCTTCTAGCTCAACT
>JBCAUG010710438.1:0-13300 GCA_038406175.1 Haplosyllis leylae
TTGACATTTGACATCTTTTTGACACTTTGACATCTCTTGACTTCTTTTTGACAATTTGACATATTTTTGACATTTTGGCACAGACATATAACTTAAACCACCTCAGCCCGTCACAGGGTTATTTTCTTGTTACTAGGATGCCTATATTTGCATGATCATGGTAAATTTCACAACTTCACCAAATCACTTAAAACTACTCATTGTGGTATCTATGGTGTCACAAAATTTCAGCATTTTAAAAAAATAATTGAACGGAATAATCCCACATAGTTTTACTACTTTCAGGCAAAAATATGTACAATAAATTCAACCCCAAGCATCCCCAGGTAAATATTCACATATTCAGTGAATACATCCACTACCAAGTGGGAGACATTTGACTCCAGTCATATTACTATAGTATCTCATGTATCAAAAGTGAAACAGGTTGACTGTGGAAGAGATTCACAAACAAATGACACAATCAGGCTCACATAAAATGAGGTTTCATGTCAAAATCCTAACTAACATTATTCCATTGATATTGCAATGTCAAAATTGTATTGTGGTTTGAAAGAAAGTGAGTTTGAGACTGTAAAAACTGTGCAGAATGTAAATACTTTGTGCATTTTCCCCAGATACAAATAAAAACTTTACCCTGCTAATAAAAGCATTGCTCACAAAATATACATGCCATATCAAAAATGTAAATGGTAACTGCTGACATGGTAAATTCCTCAGGTTGGGAGGGGACCTCATTACAAACAAAAGTCCAAGAAGTACCATATTTTCATGACAGTACGTTGGCAACTCAATACTGTAAAATTTCAAATGTATTATGTCGGTATTAGTTAAATAACTAGTGGGAGTTTATTATTTGGCAGTAACATTATAGGCTGATAGGCAAGTGATATTACCACCAAATAATAAATGAAATCACATGTTATCACATGATTTAAAAATTTATTAATTGATAATGGTCAATTTTGACAGTTTTTGTTAGATTTCATAATGGGTATTGACATTCTGCTTGATATGCATTTGCACCTTTTTGGGAGTTTTATTGAGTGAATGGGAATGAGTGTGGTCATGTTTGGTTGCATTTTAAGGATATTTGGGTACAAATGTTCTAATTTATTCAATAGATTAATTGTTTCATAGTGCATTTATGCTAAGTAGGGGTCAAAGTAATTAGATTTTTACAGGCATTTGTTCATTTGAGTACGGTATGTGATAGTGTGATTTTGAGAACATTTCAATAGTTAGTTAATTATTATTGCTTGTAAAAATGGATGTATTTTCACTGGAAGAAGAAGAATATGGTGATATGTTTATCATGCAAAAGTCAAATTTGGATAGAAATGATGCTGTTCAAAACCCCATATTGGGGGATGGAAGTGATTTAGGGGTGTCATTGGTGTCATTGATTTCTCAGTAAGATACGACCCCAACCCCACTCTTCAGACATATCAGACAGTGATGACTTTGAAATACCATCATTCCGAGTGGTACAGAATGTCATGTAAATGCCAGGTACATGTGTAACACATTAATCCCAGAGTGTCCAGGGGAACTGAACCATTTTAAATATTGTTTGCAAAATGCTCTACTGGAAGCCCTTTCCTGTCCAAAAGATTTTTGCCCACTTTGGCTACCCAGCGGATGAATCAGTGAGTAATTTAATAAGTTTAACTAGAAAAGATTTTCTGAGGTGACATAATGTGGTTTAGAAATTAGATGAAGTCAAAGGAATTATTGTTTTGACTTTAGGGTTGTTGCCAAGTAGCAGTGAGGAAGGGCGAAAAGTGAATTTGTACAAGAATGGCATTTCATGAGTTGTTGGGTAATTTTTTTTTATCAATTCAAAGGAACTGCAAATTATTTTAAATTCACTGAAGTGTTATGTTGAATACCACAAACAAAATGTGATATTAAGGAATATTTCTGAATTATATTTCAGTCTGAATTCCATGTGCAAACCTGGGTTCAGATCGAGATTGGCTAGCAACAAAACTTTGAGTAGATGTCATAATTTCTCATCTGAAGATCAAATGAAGAAGTTAATGGAGGTGAAATTAAAGAAGGCAACTAAGGCTAAAGTGGATTGGGTAGTTTCAGCATACAATTGAAAATTTTCAATACAATCCAGCTACATATTTTGTGGACTTGACCAATATCAGTAAATTAGAGAACTATAACTTGCAACATGCATTAAGTAGATTCATTCCTGAAGTGACAAAAAGCATGATGAGGGCCAATACCCAGGTGCTACTTTGTACCAAATGATTGTTTCTATCCAAAACTATTTGTTCATTTTTCAAAAAAAAAAAAAAAAATTTGGAGGACACATGTCCTTTTTGTGGGGCCACTGAAGCCCCTGTTTTGGACTTCTGGTGATGTCTGCCTTGGGTTTCAAAGCCAGGGTGGATCCCTTGCTTGTGTGCTTCTTTGCCAGTACATGATGGATTCCCCAGATTTACCTCTGGTGCAACACCTGCCAACCTCTTGATAGCCAACATGGTGGCCAGTCACATTCACTACATGCTACATATGTACCAGACATAGGATGCCAGGATTTGATTGGGAAACCTCCCACACAGTAAGCAGACATGCTATCTACTTGGCCACCATGACCAGCTTAAACTATTTGTTCATTAATAAGCTGAAATGGAAGTTGGCAGAAGGTGATGATTTGATGAGATGCATGCAGCATTAGATAATATTGTAGTGATCAAATGTTAAGCAGGAATTATAAGTTATGAAGCTGAGGATTTTCTTTGGCAAAAAGGCATTTTGGGCAAAGACATGCCTGATAAATTGCATCATACAGTATTGTTCCTTATTGGAATTAATGTATATTTGCATGCCATCCAAGAGCATTACCAATTAAGATGTGACATGCCTAATCAAAAGTCTCAGCTGAGATTGGTACTGAATCCCAAGGGGTTAGATTATTGTGTATCATAAAGGCTACTTCACCAAGATCAATAATGGAGGTCTCAATGATATGAGACATGAATGTAAGGTGGTGTGGGACTATCCTAATTTAGGCAATCCAAGCAGTATCCCAGCTTATGTCCCAAATACTATAAGAAATCTAATTTCTATCTGGAAGCATTAGAGAAGCCAACACCACATCAGTGGTATAGTGGCCAAGTGGTGGGTCAAAACATGATAGCCAAGGTTGTGAAGACACTTATGAAAGATGCAGGTGTACCTGGGTACTTTACCAATCATTCCACAAAGAGAATGGGTGGGACTAGACTATTCAGGGCCAGGGGCCAAAGAAAAGTCATGAAAAAAGCTACTGGTCATAGATCAGATGTAATAGACAAGTACCAAATTACTAGTGGTGCACAAAGAGAAATGATGTCAGCCATAATTGCCAACAGACATAGTGATCAGGTAGTAGAAAATCCGGTGAGGAATGTTGAAGTGGAATCAGGGCAAAGAATGCTCATGTAGATCTACCTCTGATGGACCTCAGATTAATGAAAATAATATTCATGGTGTAGTTAAAAGTTTGATAAATAAGACTAAGTCTGAGAGCAAGACAGAGAGAAAAATCCAAAGTGACATTAGTAATGAATAAATATCCAACTATTGAATGTAATGTGAGTACACTAAAATACTAGAAGTAATGTTATGTGTGTGATTTTTGATGTTAATAATGTTTATCTAATTTTTCTGACTCAATAAAAAGTGTAGTTTTCAGTTCAAATGATGTTTATCTCCTTCAGGCCAAGTGAAGAGATAGCAATTTTTATGCTCAGTCCTTTGACATGTCACATCCCAAAATCCATAATTGTCCCATTCAAACCATTCAATTGCATGCAAAAGCCATTCAAATAGCAAGAACAATGCCTTATTAGCAAGTGTGCATATTGAAATTCAACCACAGTAAAAGGCATCTACGATGAATAGAAGCAAGCGCCAAAATTTTTTAAACACACGTAAATGTTGAGCAATAGTACGGCAGATTGCAATTCTATGAATCTTTATGCATAATGAAGGTGGTGGGAAAAGTGCCACCACATAGTCCTCTAAAATCCTGAATTTGAATTCGACCTGTACCTCACAGTGATTACACTATGGTGATATTTTGCTTCAACAAACAATTTTTTGAACCCGGGTCTTTGCCGTGTATTCTTTTTTGAGTTATGAAAGGAGACTCTTTTTAGTTAGAATCCGATTCCACAAGACTATTAATTTAGCACTTCGTCTGCACAACTGATAAAGTGAAAGTTAGTCAGACCTATCAGAGTTCAGCAGACTCCGGAGCTGTCAGCATGGGAAATGATAGAGTAATGCTTTGAGGATAAATTTTGTTCTTTTCAAAGATCAGTCCTGAAAACAAATCTATGTTGGGAAAGATTATCTGATGGGAAATGTTTTGGCAGTCAATTATATGCATATAATTTGCTCAATGTTATATTTTGTGAAGAATCTTTCTCCATTTAAATAAGAGTTTTCCCTGGATGACTTTCACTGAATTCAGTGAACCATGACAATATTAGAAATTTGTATGGTAAACAGGGATATGACACATCTGGAAACAAATACATCACCAGTGTCAGTAAAAGCAAGTACATTTCTGTTGCTACCTCCCGGTACGTATCTATTGGCATTGGCTTCTTTGAATAGATATCTACCCAGATGTAGTGAGGGAAATTCTTCTTTTACCACTACGTTTGGATATGGAGTACCGCTAGTAATCACACTATTTTTGGATTTTGTCAGAAATCGATGAATTCAGCCAAAGTGATTTTGAGAACATTTAACTGTTTTGTACAGAGTTTCACTTTACATGTAAAATAAAATGAGATGACTTAATTATATACCTTAATCTTTGTTGATCTATTTTCAGAAAAAAACTCATTTTTCCATCTTAACGAAACTTATCTAGGTGGAATTTTAATGGCAAGATTGCATTATGGTTTAGATCAAAGGACTAAGGGGAGTATACTTTACATGATGTACTCCATTGTTTCTTAAAGGTTTCCAGAAAGGAATGGTCATCATAAATATTGTTATTTGAGCACTAATAAAGGTCCATTTTGTTCACAAAATGGGTTTTGCAGTAACAAGCGGGAAACAGCTCGTGTCTCCATGGCATTTGATGATGCAACAAAATTGCGTCACAGCATCTGGTTGTCATTCCAACGGTTTATTTTGACTAGGAAACATCAACAACAGATATTTGAGTAATTTATTGAAATTATTCGGAGCGACTTTAAGTCTTGAATGTCCGAATGGGTAAAACAACTAGAGCAGATGGTGTTGCACCAAAAGAATTACGAAATGCGAAAAAGACAAGGAATCAGACAGCGAAGAAGCGATCAAATAGTAGATCTAGATCTGAAAGCAAGGAAAAGGATCCGATTTCATCGAAATCCAGAAGAGTAAATTCAAGAAAGGTTGAACCTAAGAGCATCAGAAATGTAAAAGAAGATGATAATAACAATGCACAAATTGAAAGAGATGTTGATCAAATTGAAAACAATGACAAGGAAATTTTTAATGATCAGATTCAAGTCGGCATCGACTCTGAACAAGATGAAGAATTTCCTTTTGACGATGAGGTTTCAACCAATGATGAAAATTGTGCTACACCAGATTCTCACACTTTGAGTGATAGAGATGACGATGACACACAAATTTCTTTCAAAAGGAAAAAGAATCGCGCGGACAAGCGCAGATTTGAAAGGGATAGTGATGACAATGATGAAGTAGAATTTGAAAAGATGGCGAAGAATAATCCCGCTTTCAAACATTTCGTCGAGAAACTAGTCAGCAAGGAATCTAGAAACAACAAGTCGGACAGAACACCCGTTAAACACAGCAGGGCATCACCCACAGCAGGTATGGATGGGGGTCTGGTTAAATCACCATCAGATACAACAATTTATGCACCAGCTTTGCAAAAGTCTAACTTGTATAATAATAAAAATGATCTAATTTCAGTTAATGAATTAAATAACATTTCCAAATTCATTGAAGGAATTAGGATGGAAGGTGACATCAACAGGACACCACCAAGGATCAGAGACAGGCTAGGCCCTAGCACATCGCACCAGCTCAGTGACAAGGAACCGAGTGGTACTGAAACTGAAGAGGAAGGAAAGGAGGCCAGGGCAATTCTAGACCCACGAGAACAAGCCAGACAGAAGGCAAGCCAAATGGTTTTGCAAGCAGAAAAATTCAAGGCATCAGTGAACATGCCGTCGCAAGGTATAGTTAATAATCAATATTTTGATAAGGAAATGGTCAGGGATGATGATGAATTTTTTCATATTACTTGTCACGTAGATCCCACAATATTTGGCAAGATTGAGCATGGTGAATTCATCAAACTAGACAAACTGTTACCTAAACCAAAGGTAGGTAATCCAAATGAGAACTGCACTGAACTTGTCTTTAAGGAAGGCAAACCGCTTATTGTTCCTCATGTGGATAAATCCAGAATTATCTCTGGAATAAGGAAATGGGAGCAGGCCTTTCGGGTCTATGCTGCTATATACAGTCAGGCCAATCCATCCAGATCAGCAGAAATCTGGCAGTATGTGTTTGTAATTAACCACGCTGCTAGTAACTACTCCTGGAGTAATGTAGCTGAGTATGATTATGCATTCAGACAGATGATGTCTGTTAATCCTAGAAGAAGCTGGTCAAAAATTTATGTTCAAATGTGGAATATTTGCCTAACAGAGCCGTTGAACAAAGGCGCATACTCTGGTTTTTCAGGACACTCAAAATTCAGTGGCGGTTCTACAACATCTAACTCAGCCATGAACGGTCATTCTCAAAAGAAAAACAAGCCGGATTATTGTTGGAAATTTAACAAAACCGGCAAGTGTAAATTCGGTCAGGATTGTAGGTTTGTGAACAGGTGTTCATACTGTGATTCACCAGCTCACGGAATTGCATCATGCAATAAGAAATCTGAAAGTGTCAGTTCAAAATGAACTGCTAACTTAATTGTGCATTTGTCAATACCTATTAATTTCAGAGATATTGTATTATGAAAACTTTGATGTTGATAACCTGGTGACCCCAGTTAAGGCAGAAGTATTCAGATCGATGCTGAAACAGTACAATTACGATGAACAAGAAACTCAATTTATTGTGGACGGATTTACAAATGGCTTTGATATTGGATATAGGGGTAAATTAAAGAATGTACGAAGACTAGCTCCAAACCTTAAATTGACTGTTGGGAACAACATAATGTTGTGGAATATGGTCAAGAAAGAAGTGAAACTTGGCAGATATGCAGGACCATTCAAAGAGCCACCATTCAAAGAGTTTATACAATCTCCTTTGGGTTTAGTGCCGAAGGATAAAGGAAATTTGGTCAGGTTGATTTTTCACCTGTCCTATCCTAGAACAGGAGATTCCATAAACTCTGGTACACCTGTAGAATGGTGTTCAGTGAAATATCCAGATTTCTCAGATGCAGTCAAACTATGTATAGGAGAAATTTTGAAATATGGGACTTGTACCATTGCAAAGACAGACATAAAGAGTGCTTTTAGAAATGTTTGCATAAAAAAGTCTCAATGGTGTCTCTTGACGATGGCTGCAAAAAGTCCTATTGATGGAAAATGGTACTTCTTTTTCGACAAGTGTCTACCATTCGGAGCATCCATTTCATGCTCACACTTCCAAAGAATTAGCAATGCTCTGGCACACATTACGAGATGTAAAACACATAGAGATTTGGTAAACTATCTCGATGACTACCTTTTTGGAGCTTATTTGAAAGCGATCTGTAATGATCAAATTAATCAGTTCTTGGCAATCTGTAAGACTATTGGGTTTCCAGTTGCAGTTGAAAAGACCTTTTGGGCCACAACAATTTTGTGTTTCTTAGGTTTATTGCTGAATACAGAAAACCAATATGTTGGGTTGCCATTTGATAAAGTACATACGGCTTTACAGCTGATCAATAGGGTCTTGGAATCCAAGAAAACGATGGTAAGAATTTTGCAGAAGCTTTGTGGGCATCTCAATTTCATATGCAAAGCAATTGTCCCAGGTCGCGCATTCACTAGAAGAATTTATAGCAAATTCAATACAAAGATGAAGCCACATTACCATGTGAATGTGAATGCAGAGATGAGATATGACCTCCAAGTGTGGCAGAAGTTTTTAAATGAACCAACAGTGTATTGCCAGCCATTTATTGATTTTAATACCTTGTTGATAGCTGACGACCTGGAGATTATGACTGACGCATCTGGAATAATTGGTTTCGGTGGAGTTAGAGAAGGGAAGTATTGGTTTCAGCAAGAGTGGCCTGCTGATTTTTTACTCAAAAATAAACCAAGTATTGAATACTTGGAGCTCTATGCATTAACCGCAGCGGTACTACTGTGGATCAAAAATTATCCCAACTCAAGGATCTGTCTTTTTGTAGACAATCAAACTGTGATGAATGCTGTGAATAAGGCCAGTTCAGCCTGTCAGAACTGCATGGTGCTGATTAGATTGATAGTTCTTGAATGTTTAACTTGGAACGTCAGACTTTTCATCAAGTACATCAGATCGAAAGATAATGAATTTGCAGATGCTTTAAGCAGAATGCAACAGGACAGGTTTCTGAGATTACAAACAAAATACAAGAAAGAATTTGAAGCCAAACCGGAAATAATACCAGTACAAATCTGGCCACCAGAAAAGTTGTGGTTAGGTAATTGCAAGCACGATGACCCCACAAATCAAGAAATTAATTTTGATAACATTTTCTCTTGCAGGAAATAAAAGTAAGAGAAAGAAAGAAGGATCTTCAAGCGGTCAATCGGAATCATCAACTATATCGGCAAGCCATATGTATTCAGTAATTGACAGGTTGAAATCTAAAATGGTTAGAAAATCAACGGCTGATAATTACTTTGCTGTATGGAGGCAATTTAACAAATTTATCATTAGGTTAGATAGAAAACCAAGACATTGGGAAGAGAGAGCAACACTTTACTGTGCTTACCTGATTGAGAAGGGAACTCAATCAAGAACTATTAAATCTTACATGTCAGGAATAAAATTCATCCTCAGAGCAGATGGATATCCATGGGACAAGAAGGTAGCTCTGCTTGATGCATTGATTAGAGCATGCAAATTAATCAACGATAGAGTTACTTGTAGGTTGCCAATCCAATCAGGATTAATGGAGATGCTGCTTTTTGAAATAGAGAGATTTTTCAAAGGAAAACAACTTTATCTGGAGATTATGTACAAGGCACTATTTGTTTTGGCATACTATGGCTTGATGAGAATTGGAGAAATTGGAGAGTGAACATGCCATTAGGGCCACCGATATCCATATGGCTGATAACAAGAATAAAATTCTTATCTACTTATATTCCTCGAAAACGCATGGCAGGGAGAGCCCTCCTCAGAAAATTAAGATCAGAGCACTTGACAATTACCAAGAGTTTATGAAAAATAGATTCTTTTGTCCTTTTGCACTGGTCAGAAATTTTTTGAGGATGAGAGGAGAGTTTGACACAGACAATGAATACTTGTTTGTTTTTCAAGGAAAGCAGGTGGTGACACAGCAACTGGTGAGGGACTTTCTTAAGAAATTGCTGATAAATTTGAATCTTGATCCTTCCCTCTATGGATTCCATGGATTCAGATCCGGGAGGGCAACTGACCTCATGAAAATGCATTACTCAATCTCGGAAATTTGCAGGATCGGGAGATGGAGATCCTCGGTGGTCTATAGATACATAAAATAATCTCTGTATCTCATTGCAGATAGAATCAGAGCTTACGAGAGAGTCTGGTTTATTGGTGACCAATTTTTGGCTAGGAGTTTCGGCCCTTACTTTCAAGATGCATACAACAATGAAAACAGAGACAACAAGCCGGGGTATATTAGGGGACACTATGATACAACTGGATTTTGCGCAGGTACTGTGTCGAGATACAGAAAACAGAATGAATTACTGGCAAAGTTGAGAAACTCATTCATAGAAGCAATCCATAATCAGGTTCTTCTGCCAAGGGCAATTGTCATCGTCCTCGAAGATGATCTGATTAATGCCATTAACCATTTCAAGATTGGCACATCACTGGCTTTTGGCCCATGCATTGATTGGTTGACAACTGAGTTTTTCAGGATAGCTGTGGCATACAAAGAAAAACTTCCAACAAAAGCTTGAAAATTTAAGTACCCTCACTTTTTGTGGGTGGCTGCGGTTTATCATGATGAATTTGGCAATGGCAACACATACAGGGAGAAGTTTAATGCCTGTTTGAAAACAGCAGTAGATAAACACCAGGGAATGAAGGTCATTTCCTTGCCAGCATGGAACCCTCAGGATGCTCTCACAGTCACCAACCATTCCATTAATGGTCGAGGATATTCCAGGTACTGGGAGGCCATAAATGATGCATTCCAATTCTGGGATAAGGAACAAATGTGTAATGCTCATGCACATGCAAACACAATGTTTCCAAAAAGGAATTATCACAATCATCGCTATCAAGAGCCCAGAAACGACCGTTTCCACTGGTCTTCCAGGAAACACAGTAGAAGATAATATGGTTTTCCACCCCACCTACAGTTATGTAATATAATAATTTGCACGTTCCACTATTTACCCTTATCACTTTTCACTTATATTCATATGTATAGGCTTAAAATATTGTCCATACTATTTTCATATTTATATTTACCACTCAATTTTATTTGGGGAAGTCTCACGTGTTCAGTCACATTGCGCATTTTGGTAAACATTATTGTCATTGTAATTCCTAGTACTAGCAATGTGACTTTGCACTGAGACTCTGTGGCAGATTGGCATAAAATTGAGTGGCAGTCTGGGGATCAGTCCCCTGTTATCTGTGAAGTTTTCACTGGCATCTGCGAAATTCTCGCTGTTCATCGTCTGGTCAGTTGACCTGTTTATTTATCTTGCAATTTTCAGCTGTACTCAATGTTAATATCTTTATTTATTGGTCAAAATAAACCCAATTATCTATCAATATTATTTTTATGTTTTCTCGCGCGTGGGCAAAATATTTTTTATTTTATTAAGCATGTCAAAGATATTCTTTTTGCCTCTTGATTCGGAAAGAAAATATGTCAAAAGCATGGGGATCACCAAAGTTTTTAGAATATAAAATATGTAATGACAGGCGAGGTCTTACATAAGCGTTAATTCCATTTGCAGCTGTGTTCATTTGATGGATTCCTGATTAACTAACCTAAAGCTTCTTTCGATAAATGTGATCTCCGCAAAATGAGTGGCAATTACTTAAAGAACTCCACAAATTCCCATTTCATCGTCATGATGTAAGCAATAAATGATTATAGGATTATCAGTTTTGCTTCGGCTAAACTATGTTTGTAGTCCAGAGACAAAAAAATTACAAAGTTAATTAGATTTATGATTGCAAAAGCACACGTCACTAGTTGGAATTTTCCAACTTCCCTGCATCACAGATGCTATTGTTTGGATTCAGGAGTTGAAGACCTTAGGAGACAAAGAGCAGTCTGGATGTCGAGTCTAACTTTGATTCAAAAGCAATTGTAATCAAGACTCAATAATTGTCTTGGCTTGGTATTCCAAAATGCCTTGTGTGAGGAGATAAACAGGAGAACAATAACGCACTCGTGTTTTAGGGCTATCCACTGTGTAAAATCAAGAGGAATCTCCTAAAGGCTGCCTTTGCACATGCAAATATAAGCAGCAACTGTTATTCATTACTCGCTCGGAAATGTGACGAGCCAGTCAGATACTTCTGGAAAGTTTGAATCTTTTCACCAAAATCAAATTGCATGAGGAACCTGACGGAAGTACAAACAATTTTGACTGGTCGGGAAGTAGTTTTATAATGGTTGTCAATGAGATATTTTTAGTCACGCTTTGAACAGAAAATTCTAACTGAACTTGAAAAAATTCTCACATGCAGACAACCATTGCAAAACTATTTACGGACTAGAGACTATCTGTGATGCACAGTCACAACTGGTAGGAGGAAAATGTCAACTTTTTTTAGTTCACCCCAAACTCTCACTAGATGTCTCACACATCCAAAACAGCAACATTCTCTCCCCCAACCCTAAAAAATATGAGGCTTTGAGATTTTGTCTGTCAGTTTTGGACTCAGAATAAAAGTTGGAAAAGATATCCCACCCATCATCACCCTCCACCTCCTGCCCAGTGACCTATTGTGGAGACTATGTTGTATTTAACTATGGTAAGATATATTTTGATTATTTATATATATATACCTTTCTAAAACGTTCTAATACGATAAGTCTCCACTGAAACGATGATTTAAATGTGGAACGTGTTTTAAACTTTAAAACATATGGTCAGTATTTTGAGTTGGAGATGAGATGAATTTTCTTTATCTTGTGCATCATGCTGATGTTTCATGAAATATTAAGTTCACGAGAAGCTAAGGCCAGGAGAATGGCAAAGGTTATTCTGTAACTATCATACAGCTTTTGACTTGCTTCGAATAGTAATGTTTTAGAGTGAACCACTATTCAGCAGAGACCTCTCTTGGACTCTTGGATTATGATGACAACTACTAGGGGTCGGTAGCCAGGTTGATTGCATGAAACCTTAATGATTGCAAAGCAAGAAACGTGCACTGACTTCTATGAATCATCTGAGAGATGTATTTAAATCCACCTGCATTGGAAAAACAGCTGAATGAATGTCAACCAAAATATTATGGCAAAATATATGAACAACATTAAAACTATGAGACATATTTTGAGTTTTTTTGCTAAGCCAATATTGAGATTAGCTTGTCAAAAGATAGGGGTAAATCTTCCGAATATGCTTTTGTGATAGAATGTGCTTCAATTTCAGTTTTGGGAGCTCACAAAGGTTTAAACCTTCTTGCAATTACAAAATGTTGTTTGCGCTCATCTGCACTCATGCACTCACCCTCCGCTCTCGGTGCTCCACCCGGTCCCCGACCCCTGACTACACTCTAATAAAAAGTGTTTTTTAATGAATTGATAGTGGAAATCAACACAAATCTCATCAGTAATATTTTTTTGTCATTTCATGATCATGATAAATTTGACAACTTCACCAAATCACTCAAAATCACTTACTTTGAAGTCCGCAGATATATTTCATCATTTTTTACCATTTTTCAAAAATCAAATGAATTAATTTCACACAGTGTGACTACTTTCAAGCGAAAGAGTACAAAAATTTCAGCCTCAGTGACCCTGGATAAATATTTTCTTACTTTCATGTATTCACCGACTATATGTCGTGCCAGCAAAGCGAGGAGGTGCGCCTGCTGGCAGTCAACCTTAATACTAGCCTCTCCTGCCAATCGG
>JBCAUG010710449.1:0-13299 GCA_038406175.1 Haplosyllis leylae
AATTCTCAGACATTTTTTTATATCATAATGTATGAAAAATACTTTACTTCAATCCTTACAGATAAGTTATGGTTTGAATTAATATAATGTAGAGGTATGCATGTAAGAAGGTGGAATGATGAGTGAGTGCAGAAGAATGTGAAAGGAATATTCATGCCAAGTGAAGCGAGGCTAGAATTTTTTTGGGAAAAAATACAAATTTAGGACCCTATGGAATTTTTTTTGAAAAAATATAAAAATACAGCCAAGAGGTGCATAATAGATAGTCTTTATCTGAGACAGGCCCCCCCCTGGATCCGCTACTGGTCTGTTCCAACTGAGTTTTTAGCCATAGTATAAGCACAAGGAATTTAGTGGGAAAGGAACCTTACTTCAATGTACATATTCATTCTAAACGCAGCCTGACTTTTCTACCTGTATAGTAGCTGTGATAAAAATCTTTTGGCAGAATTTATATCCAGAAATATCCTTTTAGTTGCACCCATTTCTGTGACATCGAAACTGTTTTAATTATTGACTTATATTTCTAAAAATGTGGGCTTCCAAGACATGTTACTTTGGTCATGTAAAACAATCTTTGATGTGTGAACAAATATCTTTCAAAGTTGAAGTGACAATGAACCTGGTTGAATGTTTTAGTGATCCTGATGTAAAATTTCAAAAAAGTTGAAATTATATTTGTTACTAGGTTGTCCTCCGCCCCTGTTGTGGGGGAGGGGGTGTTGTCTGGTTTTGCCCATCGCGTCTTGTCATTGACCATTGACATACACACACACACAGAGATTCTTTCTTATATTTTTAGTATTAATAGATGTTTGCGCATCACTTTGGGTAATTTTTAACATTGTTCAGCTATTTCTACCAGGTGAAATTTCAAGGAAATAAAAACAAGAAGAAAATAATATTCTTGATCTTTTTTCTTTCCTTAGTAGGATCAATAATACAGAGAAACTCATATTATAAGCGTCAAGCATTGTACATAATTCTATATTTAAAAAAGCAAGTCAGACCGGCCTGACCTTTAAATCATTCTTACAATTAATATCTAGCTTTAGGCTCTGCGATTATTATATTATCTACTTACTAAAATATGCAGGAAGAAACGGAGTCCTTATTGTAAGCAATAAAATCATTTCCGCATTCTTCCCTGGCCCTTTACATGTCATGGCTAATTATTAAGCTAATGAAGTGTTTCCCTATATCATATCATAACAAGTACTAAGGACATAACACATATAACCACGGACAATAAATGGGAATGCAAAACAACTGACGTTTAAATTGTTTGAATGTCAAAGTGGAGTCCAAAACGTTTTTAAACAACTGAAGCGAGTCATTCTAAACTAGCGTGTCTAATTAGTCTTCTAATTACTGCCAGGTCTACGAAAGTTCTGAGATGATAATCAAATTGTGAAACAATTGAGCAAATATCCAAATGATCAATTTGTTAATGAAAGTGTTCGATATTCCTATTACTATTGATGTTTCTACAAAGTGATCTATCTGCCAGATATGCCAATTTCTCTAAGAATTAGATCGACACTTCATTACAGACTGATAGACAAATTTGATTGTGTGGGAGAAAACATTTGGAAAAATCTTCAATTTGATTTTAACTTGTCCATGAGAATGAATGAAAAATTAGATGTAATTCTTGTTAAAGTTGGCATAAATGATCCGGCATTTAATGAGGTAAAGTTTATAACTTATACTTTTACAACTGAATAAATTTTTTTAAATATGAAGACATTTAATTTCACGCTGCATGTTTCCGGTTTTGGAGTTTTCAGCCGGAGTAAGTTCGATTGGAGTCGCAAATTATGATTCTGGAAGTAAAGGTAATAAAAAGAAATTTTCATATTTTGTGAAAGATAGTCAGTTTCAAAAATTCTGTTATTGTTTGTCAACTACTTAAACTTTACCAACTGCTAAAAGTTAAGTTTTAATTAAAAGTTTAGTAATAAATAAACAGGATGAATGAACATCTGAAATATGAAAGAGATCTTCAAATAATTTTTGGTGAATAAAAATCTCATTTTTCAAGAACAAATGAAAAGTTGGTATCTGACAGCTAACCATAATGATACGTGTTTCAGTCCAATGAAGCTACGGGGATACACGCTTCTGTCGGATTATCTGACAGATCTTTGTCCAGGGAAGAGCAAAAAAATTCATCAAACATTGCCTCAGTGGGGTTGGAACCCAGGACCTCTGGATCATCACTCTAATGCTCTGCCAACTGTGCTAAATCACTATTTGGTTGTCTGTAAGCATCATTAAGGACTTTATAAGGCCATGCTCTATTGATTCTAGAAATGAACAAAGTCCAACATGTGAAGTGGTGTGTGAAACAAACAAAGCTCACTTCAGAAATCTCCTGCCCAACAGATTCCTGTCTAGCTCAGTTGGTAAGGCATTGGAGTGATAATCTGGAGATCCTGGGTTCCAACCCCACTGGGGGCAATTTTTGATGAAATGTTTTTGCTCTTCCCTCTGTAGAGATCTGTCAGATAATCTGACAGAAATGTGTGTCGTGAAAAACCCGAATCATCCCCAGGTTTAACAGATAACGTCCAGCTAAAATCAGTTGTGCTGATTTCAGAGCATTCGAGTTTTTCACAAACACACCAGGTTGGCAATGTTGGCACTATTGTCAACTTTGTGTTCCCATATGTTTGCAGTTTTTGTCTTTATTTACATCAACTGATGTTGGTAAATGAGAATTAGAAGTCAAGGGGAAAATGAGGATTGAATTTTACGGACAAATGCTACATTGGACTATCTCATTTTTAATGATAGGGCGAAAACGAAGTTGCCAATGTTGGCATTCTTGTATTGCGGAGAGATTGTGAAAAACTCTATTGTTAAAAATTAATTCTTGAACATAGCATCCCAGATTTTAGTTCAAATTGATCTGATGATCCTGGGAAGGAAGGCCCTACAGACTTCACTGGACTGGAATATGTCACCATCACAAATGTTTAGATTTCAGATACTAACTTTATTTGCAATTCTTCTGAAAAATGCCGAATGGAAATTACAGAGACTAAAAAATATTTTGAAGGTGACATTTCTGCATTGGATAAAATTTGTAATCAAGAGGTCTTTTGTTTGTCAGTAAACTTTTCATAAATATTAAACATTTTGTTGTTGATCGACGGTAAGCTTTCCTATGCCAGTGAAGGTTTGGTACATACTGAACATTTTGCATTAATGAGAATGCTGACAGATCTAACCTATCTCAAATGCTTTCCCTAATTAAGAAAAATCCATGATACGCAGTGAATAGTTGATTAAGATTCAGTTTTTTCTTTAAAGAAGTTGATGTTTCGTCAAGATTAATCTATTAGGTTAAAACACACCAAAATGTTTGATGACTTTTTCAAACGAGAATTTCTCTGAGAAGTCTCAAAGGGCAGATAAAATGCAATGCAGTGTGCGAAAACGTAATTGATAAATATAGCGAAATAAACACTTACCATCTTCATCCAGACGGATTTCCTTCTCACAGTTCTTACCCTCGTACTTGAGGGTGGAAGTCGTTAGTAGGGTACATGCACAAGAGTATTCCTTCTCGCTTTTTGCTGTGCAAAATGCATTGTTTTTACAGGGATTTGGCGTGCAAGGATTTTTAAGACTCGTACTTGTTGAGTTCAGGTCCCTTGTAGATCCTGCGTCGAAACCTGAAGATGATCAGCTAAATGTTAGACAATTTCAGCGTATCTTTTTATCTTTCAAAATCCAGTCCATGAAATTTCCATGAATGAAAAATAGTATCTGATTAAATTATAATTCTTTTGATACAAAAGTACCAAGACAATATTGAGGTAGTTTACATGATCCTTCTTGCAATGAGGAAATTAATTAATGTGCTGTTGATTTCAAACATTTGTTGAATGAAGTTAAATGACGACCAAAGAGCCCAATAAATATGAAATATGTCAACAAAACCCGAAGTAAAATGAGTTTTGCTCTGTATAAAAGTTCAATTTATGGCTGACATGAATTTTCTCGTTCAGAGATCATTCAATGGACAAAGTAATTAGAAATACCCTTTATAGGGATTGTTGGATAGATTAAAGTCATATTCAGTTGAGGAGCCAGATTCATTCATCACAATTTTAGTTTATGCAACATTAACTGGGAGTTTCCTATACAGAGGCACTAATGTGTATCAAATTTGCTATTGAAATATCATAAACATTTCTACTTTTATTTCAGTTCATTTCAGTTCACTGAAATGCTACTCCATATTATAAATTAGATGGTGCAAAAATTTATCTTGCTTGTTTTTTCTGTTTTAGTGTTTTGTTTTATTTTATATTTATCTGTGGCAAAGTACAATAAAGTAAACTTTCTTGATTAATGTATATAATGTACCTTTTGAGGGAAATCTCAGGATTACAAAGAAATAATTCTGTCTTTTGTAATGACAATGTGAAAGTTACTTCGTGCGTATTACTATTTCATTTTGGTATTCAAATGCCTATTTATTGAATTATGCTTCAGTATTAAAAATTATCAAGATATTATTTTCAGAGTTACACAAGATATCATATGTACTGTTCTATGTAATTGTGTCAAATGACATTTCCCATCACAATTCTACCATAATGTATCCATTTCTTTTCAACAAACTTTTTCAATACCAAAAATTATACATTATTGGTCTTCATTACTTAGCCAAATACTGAACAGATTGGGTTGTGTCTTGATTTTTAATGCTGGGAAAACATTGTTAGATCAACACACCCATAATTGGAAGAAGTCTGTTCAGTTATACTATGAGAAAAATCTGACTTTCAGTACAAAAGCCTTGGCATAATACCATAGCCACATATCATTATTATTGCCACAAATTTTGGAGAAGAAGCCTGAAAAGGCATCTCCAATACTAAATGAATATTATGACATCTCTCTCTCTCTCTGCTCATTTGGTCTTGATTCAGTGAAAAATTCTGTCCAGAATCTGTTCTTTTTGCTTGTTGTCTCTGCTCGTATCAATGTACTGGCCTTCCAGGATCACCTCACCCTGCCACTGTGAAATATTCTCTCAAAAAGCTGTTCTTTCATATAGGAGCCTTGATAGAATATTTCACAGTGGCAGGATGAGGTGGTCCAGAAAGGCCAGTACATTGCTATGAGCAGAGACAACAAGCAAAAAAACAGATTCCGTACAGAATTTTTCACTGCAGAGAGCTCATTCATATATACTCAGTATAGGAAGTGTAGTCCTTGAAAAAATTAAACTTCACATGTAAATTTAAGCTGCATACACTTAATAAAATTTTTCAATGACTGATAATTTGCTTTTGTAGATAAACATTTACAAAAAAATATTTAGAACAAAACAGTCCTCCTGCATGAATGCAAGAGGCATACCACCTGCTCTGTAGCAAGTGCTCACTCTGCTGTCCTATCTGGCAGGGCCCATTCCTGGCTGTGGGGGTACCCCAGTCCTGGCAGGGGGTACCCCATCCCTTGCTGGGTACCTCCCCTGTGAACAGATAGACACTTGTGAAAACATTACCTCCCCATTGTACAACATATGTGGGCAGTAAATATAAATCTTCTTTGATACTACTCAGTGGTATTAGCAAGATGCTGTCAGTGTAAATAATTACCAGCACCTATTATATTGAAAATTTATGTAAGTTTTGTGTGTGGTATTTATCCTGTAGTACAGGTATTTCCAGAGATACATTTGAATGCAAACATCAGTTAGTTGCCTAAGAAATAAAGTCTTTGTCAATCTCAATGTAAGAAATCACTCTCAGCATGAAGTTATTCTTGTTCAAAGAGGGCTTTCTTTTTGCAGAATGCCCTCCAGACATTATTGTTCAGAGATAGCAATTATTCCAAACAACTCTATTGTTGTGTACAGATAATAAAGACAGACCAGAAAGGTCACTTTACTGAAAGGGCATCTGCATCGAGATCTATGTGAAGCACATGGTGAAAAGTCATGTAACTTTTCAATGGTAAAGAAATACATTTTTGGGGGAAATTACCAGTAGCATCAACTAAATCTTTTAGCAACACAAACCTGACACTGTTAGCTAAATATCTATCTGTATAGGAAACCTTCTAGTCAGTTTGTAAAGGCCTTAAATTGGCAAATTTAATGTCTTCAGAAAATTGTAAAAATTTTACCTTCTTGACCAGCCTCACTTTGAACATTATCTCAGCCAATAGGAAGGCTATATTCAGGTCAGGTCACAATAACAATAATTTTGGGGTAGAAAGCCATGGCACAATGTAGATCCAAAAATCAATCATTTGCACATGAATTTGACCAACTTTTAGATATCATACAGACATATAATCCATATTAATGAGCTCCTCAAGAGGTGGCACAAATGATCTCATGCAGCTTGAAATATATCCACAAATTATTTGCACCTAAAAAAATCCTTCTCAGTGAAGCTATTAGATCTAGATCTGAAAAAGTGTGTGTGCTCACCATGGAAACTAAGTAAGAAATGAGGCATGTGCTGCCACTACATCACATGCAAACACTGTACTGAGTAAAAATTTAGATAGTTATCGTTTTCAAGACAAAGTGCCCACAAAAATCAATGAAGCATACAAACCAAAACACACAATAATGGAGTCAGGGGTAAGGACCTTCCTATTAAAATGACCTCTAATTCATAGTATTGTCTCACAAATAGCAATCAATGTGTCATGATTTCCATCAGATGAAGCCCTTTGTTTATCTCGTGATTTATTCTTACAGGAAAGTCTTGGAAAAGGCAAGTCGTCATACTTATCAAAATGGCTGATTTGACATATTTTTAATCGCATAATCTCAGGCAGTTATGCTGGAAAGTTTAATAGACATCAAATGGTTCCCAGTACTTCAAATAAATCAGAATACCAATTTTTCTTAGCATTTCTAACGAAAAGGATCACTCTGATAATACCTTATCATCAACTAAAATGACTTCAATCTATCTAGTAATGATTCACGTAAAATGTGCTTCCCACATGTTATAACTTCATCCCAAATTGTTCTGGTGTGCTTAAAAAGGTGGATCGAATGTTTAACTGGTCTCATGGGATATTACCTGAAGATATAGTTGTGAGCGAAAAACATTTTACCTCGCCTGTGGATAACCTGTTCACAGAAACAGATTCTAAGGCTATGACTAATAACATCTGATACCATCTTCTAGTTGCAGTTTACGCAAAATTAATTATATAGATACACCCCTCAAATCCTCAAATCAATATGTTTTCATAAAAATGAGTTGTTGAGAACATTCTGTCTGGATGGAAGTTATTTTACTAGTGACTCGGTGTACCTATTTTTAGAAACCCTTTGAAAGATGCATATGACTTTATACTTATATTTTAAGCATAAATGCCATTACCAACTGACTACAGCTTCAATACTAGTGACTGCACTATAATACCTAGACCTAAGTTAAGAAGGGAATTTAGCTGAATTTCAAAGCGTCTGTTTTCGCACAGAGTTCCATAATATTCAGGTGGACAATGACAGACTGTTTGGCCAGTGTTCAGCTGTCTCGCACACCATCCGCCATTTTGGCATTCGCTGTCTTCCATGTTGCACACTCCTCCCCCTTCGGTGACATATTTTGTATATAAAACATAAAGGAGTTTCAGGTTTTTGTCCTATTGATCTACTACACAATGTACAATAGACCAATCAGGTAAAATGTGACTCAGTTTTCAAATTGATTCGGACATGAAATATATTTCCTTTTCAAAAAGTTCAGTAATTGGACACAGCAAAATTAGGCTACTTGAAATCCGAAATAAATTTTTAGTAGCAAATAAAATTACAAAGTTCCCTGACCTATTGGTGGTAAAGGGTTGTTGGCAGTTCGTGTGTTACAGAATGGTCCTCCAAATCCAATTCTGCATTGACAAAATCCCTGATTTGTTCCTCCTCCGGGAAAGTTACGACAAAAACCATTATTAGCGCATTGACCTGCTACTAAGGTGTTGCATATATTGATATTTTCTGAAATTTCATGAAGGTTTTGAATAAAAATGATTCAGAAATTTGAACCTATCATGTCTGGCCGTTATAGCTACCTGATCAATTCCATGCAAAAATCGAATCACAATGCCACTTTATGGTTTCTCTTACGTCTGTTGCAGCGAGGTCCGGTCTGTAAAGTTGCACAATTACAATAGCTTCTGAAGCCTACTTGTCCAGGCGTACAAGATCCACCTTGACAGTCCAAATTCTGTGTACAGCTGTACAAGTCAGTTGTTGTGCCTCCTGCTTGGCACTGACCGTTCAGACAGCTCTGTCCTCTCGCACACTGTCCGTTTTGCTGACAAACTAATTGTAAAAGTAGCGTTACCATTATTCATTATTCAAGAGTTGTGGGATCTATTGACCTGATTTTTATCTGCCGACAAGAATGAACTGAGGTCTTTAAAATTATTTCCACTTATGTTCTATTAGGGTTCGTTTACACTGAGTGTTAGCAATAGCGTTAGCGTTAGCGGACATCACTAAGAATGGGCATCCTACCCATTTCTTGGCGACGTCCGCCAAGAAATTTATGTATCGCTAACGCGAACGCTATCGCTGAGAGGTCAGTGCAAACGGAACCTTACTCACGAGAAATGTTGCATGACAAAATTTATTGTATATATAATTCTTACTTACGAGTGTTGAACTGGATTGTAAGAAAACTGTATCATACTTACTGCCTTGCTGCTGGCATCTGCTATTTGAACAAATCAAGTTTGTTGCAGGGAGCGTAGCCACGACTATATTACAATTGGTTGCAGAATTGCAGGCTGCAAAAAAAAAAAAACAAAAACAAAAAAAAACCACACAGGTTTTAGCACTAAGATAATACAAATCTGAATTTGACAGATTCCCAGAAGATTCCCTATTTTTTTTTGTTTTTTTGATAGGTTGAATTTGAATTTGACAGATTTTCAGAAGATTCTCTATTTTTAACCGACCTTTTTTATGTACATTCCGACAAATTTCAGGTAGATCTTCTTTAATTGGCCAAATTATGTAACATTTAGGTTTTGGAAAGAAGAATAATTACTTACATCCTACAATTTCTGACAAAATTTGCTTATCGCGAAAATCACGCATCATTAGATCTTTCCAAGCTGAGTATTATTTATTTCGCTAGCTATTTCACGTAACGAACTTACTGGATACAAGACATCGATTTTGATTGGCAATGCACAATGTTCCAAGTTCACAGTCATTGTTTGATGTACAGGAATTAGTTCCACCTGAATAACAATGCAACATCCGTTCAATGAAAATAAAATATGAATCTTACTTTTTCCAAAGTGCTTTGAAAAAAACCCGGAACTTCTTTTTAAAGCTCTGAAACCAAAAATCATATTAAAGCAGTCCAATAAACGAATAAATCATCTACAATAATAGCACGACATGCAAAATAAATTGTTCATTCAACGGTACAGAAAATTATCCTGTGCAGGTATCTCCATCAGTGACTACTGTGTACTAGAAGAATAAGTTTTCCATTACAAATCAAACTTATCCGACTAGAATCCCTTCTTCGGCTAATTTGTTTACAGTTCTGTGAGTCTCTTCCTAGTTTCTCTGCAAAGAAATGGAACTTCCATTTTGAGGGTTCCAGGCATTGTTTTAATAAAATAAATAAAGTAAAAGAAATAAATGTAAAACTGGAGTAATATATTTGTCTATCTGAATCAAGGCGGCTGGCCAATTTTACTTGTCGATGTTCGTGGTTTCTAAAGAAGACTTTCACATTTCAAGAAAAACATAAGAAAAATAAATTCAACAGAATACTCTGAAGGTATAGTTTGTGTCAAGACAACATAAGGAAAATAAATTAAACAGAACACTGTGAAGACATAGTTTGTGTCAGGAGGCTGGACTATCTTCAATTTGAAAATTTTTTCAAACACCAAGTCGCTCAAAGAATTATTTCAAAACAAGAAAGTCCTCCTGCGTGAACGCAAGAGGCATACCGCCCGCCATGTAGCAAGTAGCAAAAAGGCCAACCTGGCACCTGACAATTCTGAGCGAGTAGCAATAAGGCCACAGTGGTTGACTGACAGACAGGTGTAAAACTATTACCTTCCCCATCCTTCGGATGCGGGCGGTAAAAAGACAGCAACAAAAACCAGAAGGTAGAAAACCTCATGTCTGATACTACCACTTTAAGGACAAATTATAATGTTGAGATACTGGTGTCTCACTGTTCAACAATGCAATCATTACAAGATTTTTCAAAGTACACAAAGTCGACAAGATCAGCATTTTGCGCCACTTAAAATGAAAATAACTTGAAATAGTCACAAAATGAGTAGAGTTTAATGCAAATTTAAATTTGTTATTTGTAGAGTGAGTCAAATTCCATGACACTGACAACTATTTCTAATTAGTTTTTACATTCTCGCAGAACAAAAAGCTCAACATAGTCAACTGTGTGTAGCGCAAAAAGTCTAGATACCGTTGGTGCTACACTGTCTGTTGATGCATGTCCTTCCGGTTGCACAGTTCGCGTTTTCAAGGCAAGTCGAACGCTGGCAAATACCCCCGCGACAAGAAGTATTTGGTGGCACCACACATTGTGTATCAGCATTGCACGTCTGGGCTACAATTACAAACAAGTGCAAATATCCCAACAAAGGACTAATTACATACAGGATTTCCCATTTTCTTTCCTTGACGTCTTAACATTGTTCAGACAAACCATTTTCTTATTTTCGTCAATTTAAACTACAAAGGATCAACGAATCCAAAGTTATACAGAGTCGATCATACGCAGATCCGGGGCCCAGGATCTTCAACACACTCTTTGAGGTCTAGAATGTGATCCAGGAGCAGCATAGATCTATGCAATTTTCCACCTAGCATTACTATTTGCCAACATCTGACATTCAATTTTAAATTCTTATGCTTTACATGTATGTTTTTGTTGAGAAATAAGTCGATTCAATTATTCTTGTCTTGTTTTGTGTAAAAATAACCCCCAAAACTGTTGGAGATCCTTTCTCCTAAATTTGGAAATGTACATCTGATGATTGTTAAACTCAAGTCAAAAAGTAACCCCAATTATATTTGAAAAAGCTCCTCAGGCAATCAATTTAGGCTGGAGGTGTTCAAAGCTAAATATTGGTAGGTATGGCAGGTGCGCTTATTCTCAACTTGTTGTCAAACAAGTCACATTGATTCTGACTGTTAATACATTTTGGTGAACAGCAAACTTGTGAAGCAACCATGTACTGAAGCATGTGAGACAAACGTGTACTGAAGCAAACCAATAAAAAACCAATAAATAAAGTTGCAAGCCACGCATTACTATATGAAACACATGTTAACATCTCATTCACACCTCGGAAGCCAATCAAATGGGTCCATGATGTGGTCCCCCTGACTAAATGGAGAAGGGCTAAACATCACTCATTCATTGAGAAAACTAATTTTCTGAGAGAGTCTTTTTCTGAAAAGTACTCAAACATCCCTTCCAGGAATCATCATGAATTAATATTTTTAAATTTGAGCAAAATAGATCCTAGAACATGTGCAAATATGACAAAAATTCCAAAAGGAAGTGTTCAAAATGGCCAGTGAGAAATTTGGTATCAAATGGTTGAAGTATAAACTTAAACCACTTAATAAGCAAGGTAATACCAACAAAACTAATGCCCAAAAAAGCTACCTGCTTGACAACGGTTATTGCTGCCACAAACATAGTTATTTCCGAGGGCTTCACACTCTACCCCTGGTCTTGAGGTACAAGTGGTACCTCCAGAACCTACAGACATATGAACGAAAAATTACCACTCAAGAAAATTTGGTGAACCTTGGATATATTTTATTCTATGGTCCACATTTCGGTACTTTCCATTTTTACGAATACAGTTTCCAACCTGGAATAGATTTAGCTAAATGATATTTGGAAACATGCATCTGATCCTCAAAAGATGTTAATTTAAATCTCATTGCGTCCATGCGTCAATCACCTAGAATATACAATGCCTGTATTTAGAACAAAATGTTGAAATTTTATGTGAAAAATTTCTATCTTCTAATTGAAGAGGTATCTGGAACACTGAAAAGGATTCTGCAAAGACAGATTACAATGGAGTAGGGATTAAGATAAGGCAAAGTAGAATTATTTAAAGAGACTAGAAAGATGTGTGTAAGTGTACATGAAAGTAATACGTTTCATTATTTCACTAACTTCAACGGACATGTACATTCAGTGTTTGGGTTGAGATCTTTTGTATCAATATTATGAATGAGGAGTAAATCTAATTTTCGGATTAAGCGACATAATATCAAAAGAAATATAGCAATCATCTCCGTGCGTTCGGTTGCGAATCCAAAATATTGTTTTCAAGGTGGGGAGGGGTTACAAAAAATATAAAACGCATGGGGCCTCGTCTACTACAATTATCCGCTCGTTTTAAAATGGAGAAGGTAAATATTCTACAGCATTTTTGATCAATCCCTTATTTATCTAAGAACAAAATTATTCAAAAGCTTTATACCGCGAGTACACAGTCCAGCCGAACACGTAAAGCCAGTGGCACAATTGGCATTTGTGTTACAGAAATAAACTTGACAATAGCCTTCGCTGCATCTGTTGTTTGGAGCTGACGTACAGTCACCATTATTGTTACACGTCTGGGCTACAATAGGCACAATTCTTTCAAAAAAATAAATTGATGAAAACTAATGTTTGCTTTATCTATGTTATTATGAATTAACAAGAAAGTCCTCCTGCGTGAACGCAAGAGGCATACCGACCGCGGCGTAGCAAGTACCCCCCCGGCTGGGACTGAGTACCCCTCTGGCTGGGACTGAGTACCCCCCAGCTGGACTGAGTACCCCCCCACCGGCTGGGACTGAGTACCCCCCCAGCTGGGACTGAGTTCCCCCCTGGCTGGACTGAGTACCCCCCCAGCTGGGACTGAGTTACCCCCCCAGCTGGGACTGAGTACCCCTCCTGGCTGGGACTGAGTACCCCCCAGCTGGGACTGAGTACCCCCCTGGCTGGACTGAGTACCCCCCAGCTGGGACTGAGTACCCTCCAGCTGGGACTGAGTACCCCCCAGCTGGGACTGAGTTCCCCCTGGCTGGACTGAGTACCCCCCAGCTGGGACTGAGTACCCCCTGGCTGGGACTGAGTACCCCCCCGGCTGGGACTGAGTACCCCTCCTGGCTGGGACTGAGTACCCCCCCAGCTGGGACTGAGTACCCCCTGGCTGGACTGAGTACCCTGCCAGCTGGGACTGAGTACCCCCAGCTGGGACTGAGTACCCCCCTGGCTGGGACTGAGT
>JBCAUG010710460.1:0-13299 GCA_038406175.1 Haplosyllis leylae
CTTGCTTATGTGTGACCGGACGTAAGACCTTCCTCAGAGGATCCTAGGTACCAGAGGTCTAGGGAAGCGTAGGCTAGTCTCAGCCGTTCCTGAGCATTACATAGATCTAGTACACCTTAAAAGACCTCGCAAAGAACCCAGAAAGGGAACCACATCCAACGTGATGTCCAATTTTCCATTAACTGTTCAAACACAGATGTTTACTTGTATCTGACGTGTGGTTTTTCTGTAATATCCCGGGAAGGATTTTCTTTCAGTTTCGAGGAGATATTTGCTAAATTCAAGTTTAATTAGATACGTAATCTTACACTTAAGTGCATGGACTTAAGTGTAATAGGTCCTCTGCGGACTGAAGGTCAACGGTTTTATTTTTGCCATCTCTACTGGAACAAAAACGAAATGTTAGGCACGGTTGCTCATATTTCGAAGCGGATGGAAGAATATGGTGTATTGTGGAGGAAAAAACAACGGTTTGATCTACATCTATCTCTAAAATGGAGAACACAATTTTGGGCAATCAGCTGAAAAAGAGCCTATCTATGATCTTTTGGATTGGTAAACTTTAGAAAATCTGGTGAGGAAGCCGATTAACTGAACGCTTACCTTAGCAATTAGGAAGTAGCATTGTATTGTAAATTTTACCATCTATGGGGCATTTAACTGAAATATCGAGATTGATGCAAAGTCTCATAGCGCATGTGCACCGCGCTAGTAACATTGTAGCTCCACATACCGTACAAAATGGCGACCAATAACCAAGCCTTATTGGAAAGTTTTCATTTTGGGTGGCGGATCCAGGATCACTGCTTCGTTTACTCAAGGCAATCAGAGTTTCCTTGTCACTCAACCATGATTTTCCCTTGAATAAAAGGCAGAGGCAGATACTCAGGTCTGCCCTCTTGTAACGTACTTTCCAACGATTTTATTCTTGACCTTTATAGTCTGCTAAGGTGAATGCATTCAACAAAATTGGAGCACAGATCTAAATATTTGACATTGCCAGAATGGCTCTTCCAGATAAAGAAGCTCTTCTTTACCGTAACATCCCAGACAAGTTTCTCCACAAAATGTAAGCAGCCATTACTAACTGTATTGTTGAATGTCATATATTGCAGCGTATTGTGATAGTTAGTGAACCATGTTAAACTTTTAGGGACATAAAATAAGTCATTATTTACATTAAATTTATAAAAAATATGATCTGATTATTTATCAAATATGATTTGATTTCCGCAAATATCGTCTTCTGAAATATCTACTGTTGGAGTTTGAAAACAAATTCAGCATCCCTCATTTGACAAAAATGTCGATCACCATTAATTTCATATTGAATTTAGGACATATTTATGGTGTGATTAGTCATTAATTTTCTGGTGAATGTTACACAAAATTTTAAAAATGACTGAAAACATTGTGTTCCATAAGACTGATGAATCTGTAAAATGGAGGTCATGAGGAGCTACCTCAAACACGGCTTCCCATTTCTTATACCCTTCGTGAAAGGTTTCCTGTGCAAAATTGTTGCCTTTTCTTTTGCTGTGAAGACTATTGATGACTACATTTTTTGTAAAATCACAGTAACACATTTAGATGCAAGCAAGTGGGAAGCACTGCTGGAAGTGACATTGTGTAACACTGGGAAGTGAGAGATCACGGATTCACCGCGTGAGGAAGGAACTATCCAAATAGTAGAATATCTAATACTAGATTAAACATAAAATAAAGTTAACATATAACCCTTTTCAGGTGAAAAAATTGGAAAATATTTCGTACGTTATTTCCAAGTGGAAAGCAGCAGCAAAACTGTTTAATTCAAGCTACAGAGCTCATCTGGTCAGAAAACACACGAACAACGTGCAAAATCTACAATAATGATCAATTAACTAGTTCGTGTTACACTGTATTCTTTGTGGTGTATTATAAAATCTCCCTCACACTACAGACCACCATGAAAATCCTTTGTACATCTGAAATAATACCCATCAACTACAATAATAATCCAGTTCAGGTGTCCCTGTGTGATACAAAGTAAGCAATGTAATTCATTGGATAGTACTAGTATGTGAATTGTAATTACAACTGAATGTACCTTCGCAAGGGCAATCTAGATGAAATGAAGCATAATTCAAAGAGCTGCTTTCAGCCTTTTGTGTCCTTGTGTTCATGTCGATAACTAATGATTCGCTAATCATTATTAAGAGGATGAGGCACCAAGTGTAGGGGCATCCGAGATAAATTATCTAATGAACTTCGGTTAAAAATGCCCATCATTTCTGAGATGTACATTATACAATGATCTCAGGTGTGACTGTCGTAGTCACGCATTCCATTGGAAAATGCAAACTAAACTGAATCTGATCATTCTCTTGTGCTAAACTTGACGATCACCTTATGCCTGCAAATTTGATTAAAGCTTTCACAGGATGCAGCTAAATAAAGATTAAACATTTCGTTTGTACGAAAAATTGGCACAAAGATGTTATTGTCGCATGAGTGAGAGGAACTTGTATTTATTTAAGAAGTGTTTAGTGTGTGACTTGGCAATCCAGCGACAAATAAGTTTATTCCCCGCTTGGATGCCACAACCCCGCATTACGTAGACAGACGGAATATTCCCCACGCTTTGAAGCTGTTTCACCAGTTATGGATGAAAATTGCTGTGAAGAGGGAATGAGTACCCCTCCTCTCTGCGAAAAGCTTTACTTAACCGACTGTCACGATTCCAATCTGATCAGCCTGCTGTCAGCATTTCATCCAGTCACTTCACATTAGAGACTCCATGTACATCAATCTTATCGTGGTGACATTAGTAATAGTAAGATACAGCAGCTTTCTTCGTTTACTTATATGACTCTGCTGTACTGTCCTATGCTGGACTCGGAAACTTGATACCTAAATCGTGCTGGAGATATCAGAAATAACCAGCAGCTTTGATAGCTTTAGAAAATTTGCGTCGCTGATGGGTGGAGTCGAATTAATCTGCCCCTTTTAGGAGGATTTTGCAGCGTCGTCATGTGAGCAGTGGCAATAATCAACTCTCCAAATCCACTTAACCTTGGGTTCAATCACGTCACAGATTCATGTAGATTCCGTCCCAGAATATTCATTGTACGCGAATTTACATGAAAGTTCATTTCTGTCAACTGTCTCCTGTGGTGGATGTATCTAAGTGATGATCAAATACAAACTAAAGGATTAAGGTGAAATAACACACCAGTTCCTGAAGGTCATCAAGTGTGGTAACTGCAGTCGAGAAAATGATTTCCGCACTGGATGTTTCACAGGTAATCGTTTCTATATATATCGTATGTCAGTGCCTCGCTAAATTTTTAACTATAATGTAGATTATAAAATTTGACCATTTGGATCCATTTTTGATAATTGAATGTGTATTTGTGCACTTTACAAGGTGGTAGGAAAATGCAGTCATGGAGTCAAGACTCAGCTTGTCAAAGTGTTGAGAAAAACATAACTTATGCATGTAAGATTTCTATTGCAACAAATTCAATTTTATTTGTTTTGACGAAAGACAAGACAAAATAAAAAGGCGAAATTTAATGACTGAGCGAACAAATGCGGTATGACCTCAACATATTATTGCAAATCTCGTTTACATGACAACCTTTATTTTTTAGCCTTTTATGAACACTATTATGCAGAATTAATCTAATGCTTGACCAACAAGTCTGCTGTTAAGTCCAATTGAAATCACTTCCCAGACACACTCAGGGCTTTAAGCAATTCTCTGGTGAGATTTACTGGGCATCTTTTTAAGATTCTATTTTCACTTCGCTTATCCTGAAAGAAACAATTCAGAACTCTATGCAGACAGAGCCATTTAAAAAATAATAGACGTTTTTTACCATTTGTTTTGTAATCTGATATCACAAAAATATTTGAGAGCTGTACCCTGCAGCGTTCACACTGAGCGGAAATATTTCAATAGCAAGTCTCATGAAGGGGCTTGCCTGCCGATATGATGATTAATTTAGTGGCAGCTCAGACCAAGCCAATTCAGCAACACCTCATGTAAAGCCGCTCACGGATGTTTCAGTAAAGACTAAAGGACGAGCTGCACAATTTTAAAGTTCTTACGTCCTGTACTTTAAAGGATTTGTATCCCACTGTTGCCTCCATAAAACCAAGCCTTAGTCAACTCCAAAATGTTCCTTGCTTTCAAGGGCACTGCATTATGGGCTTAATCTGATTTGTATCGACCTTGCTTGGTTCATTCTGAGAGTAAAAAGCACGCCAAACATGAATGTTTGTTATTCCAATCTATTAAATAATGAAACGTCCGGTAGCCCGACTCACACAAGCATGGGAACCTTGAGGTTTTCTCCAAATGGAGCAGAACTTTCGTTGAATTCAGTGAATTCAGCGAATTCAAAGAATCTGAGAAATCATTGAAACATGAATTGGATTCAATTTAAGGATCTTGTCTGTTCACCTGTGTCTTTGTGTCTCAGTGGTATTATCTCTGTCTCTTACACAAGATATAGTGGGTTCAAATACAGCAATTCTTTTAATATTTAATTTTTTGCCTGAATTCAGTGAAAACATTTAGGGAAAACTCCATAATAACTATTGGTCGTCCTCATTTCTGCATTTTAAACTCACGGACGTCTTTTGAAGTAATCGAAGTTTCACAAACTCTCCGCAACACAAGAATGCTAATATTGCCATTTGTGTTTTAGCTCTGCCATTTGAAATTTACTGGACCACCAAAGTATCCAACCTTCAAATGTAATCCTCGTGTACCAAGTGATATCTAATTTTGCATTTACTAATACAATACGATTAGAATAAAGAAAGAAACTGCAAATGTATTGGAACACACAAATGGCAATATTGCCACTATTGCCAATGTTGTTCATTTGTGAAAACCTCGAATGGGGCATCTCCAAAGTGTGAAAATTCACCTTGCGAGGTTGGTAAATCTAAATTGCAGAAAAAAGTGCAAAAGTTTCCGACATTGTGCAAATGAAAGCGCGCTGAGGACGACTATTTTAACGCATTGGCGATGATCGTCTGCTTTCAGATGTAAGAAATATCAGTTCCACATTCTTGAACGAATAAGCACAAACAGTTAAAGCACGTGATTAAAGCACACGTCACAAGCCACCAAACAGACACAATGAATCTAAAACAACACCATCAAAAAATAGGATTGATACTTTTGCTTCATCCGGTTTCCCTACTTGTTGTTGTTTTTCTTTCGATATGATCAAGGCTGGCCCTTTACGCTACCTACTTGCAGTTCATCAAATTTATTGACAACCACAAATACTCTGGACATTCTCCAAGATAAAACACCAACTCCACTCATTCAATCACTGGCCTAAAATGATCCGCTTGGGAATCATTGATAAAATTTGATTGTTTATGCTTCATGCTGATTTCATTTCATTATTGGAATAACAACTTTCCTGATAAATTCTTTGTGGTATCGGTGTTGAGAGTAACCATTTTAGCAAATATTCGCTGAATATATGTAGGCGGATGATCAATCCATCAAATGTCTATTTGCGCAGCCAATATCAGTATTACTCTTAAGCCTAAACATACAAAATGGATATGTACCAAATACCTCTTAAACCATTCAAAACTACTTCAAAAGTTGTGTCAGTTGTAGGACTTTTATAGTGATAATGATTTATTTACCTTAATGGTCAATGTAAGGTAAACTATTTTTATAATTGTTGAAAGTTACTTTTTTTTCCTGACTGAATCCATGAATTATGATATCACAGACAACTTACATTTTGTACTTTTCTTCAGTTATTAATGTGACACTTGTATGTGCCCTAAAACAGTACCCAATTGTTTTCAGTGTGTAATCTAGTTGTAATTTGCCTGCATGACCAAATTTGAAGTTAAACGAGGCGCCCCTAAACGGGGCTCAAGATGGTCCCGCGCTAACCGATCCCTTTATCAGATGGGGTGGTGGGTGGGGTTGGTGACCAACTTTTAACTTTTGATCTTGAGTCAAAATCTGCTGAAAACCAAATTTCCCATATCTAGTGGAAGGGGGGGGGTGGTGGCCAACTTTCAAATTTTGATCCTGAGTCAGCTGAAAACCAAATTTCCCAATGTCTGGTGGGGGATGGAGGGGTGGGTTGATTACCAACTTTTGATCCTGAGTCCAAATCTGCTAAAATCCCAAATTCCCTTTGTTGAAAGTTTTGCTGAAAATTTTCTAAGTTTTTGTCACAAAATTATAACCGCGCAGGTTTCTCAGACAGAGTACAATATGGTTCCGGTACTCTTCGTGTACGCGGGACCATAATGATAAATTGCCAGTTCCACAATACATTTACCAGACGCAGCTGTGGAACTCACCAAACAGATCAGAGCCACTACTCTGTACGTAAACTCCGATCACGTAACAACCAAACCCAGATTAGCATCTTGCCTTGTGTGCTGGATTCACATGGCATCATTACACAATCAACCATACAAATCCGCTTCATTGGTGATATGCTGGCTGAGACTACGCATCAAGAGTCCATTCTGGGAAAACTTAATGATGAATACATAAAGATAAAAGTTTTGTTTTAGTTGGGACAAATTGCAGGTTTATGTTACATGCTAGGTTGCACCACTGCAAGCAAGTCACCTGTCTCGAAAAATGTCAGAAAGAATCCGGATCATACGATGTCACAGTATTCAGCTGCAATCACAAGGATAAGTGGTAACAGTAATAGCAAAAACAACTAGATCTATTTGTATATGTTGAAGAAGATAGTCAAAAAAGACATTAGCCACAGGCTAAAAATTGTTGGAGGTGAGTGAAAGCACGGGTTTTCTGTTCATGCAAAATTTCACGAAAATGTATTAAATGTGATAACTATTTGCGTTCGTAACTTTCCTAAATCCCAGCAAAAATGTAAAAAATTGTATTTTGCCTGTGGTCAAGATTAAGATTAGATCACAGGAAAAGAAAATTCAGGAAAAGAAAGAGACAACGGTCTTGTGACAATAGTAGAAAAACCAGGAAGTGAATTATTCTGTATGGGGGTTGTGTTGGCACCTTTTGCCCTTAAACTCTACGAAGAATGCTTCAAAAAGGTTTCGTTCGGACTTCAAGCTTGATGTGCTTGATGCGGATTCTGATGCACTCATTGCACTTGTGATGTCTGTACCTGGATGTCCTGGATGGTTTTCAGTCAAATAAACCGACAACCACACAATAGAGAATTCAAGATCGAAGTATGTTACAGATGTACTCGGCGTACTCGGGCCGATGGTTGCTGGAAGGGAATTTTTTGCAAGACAGAACAAGGAGCCGAGTCATTGCCGAATATAGATAAATTTTGGCAAATATCACATGTTGCCCCTCCCAACATCAGGGTTGGCGATCTCCTGTGATAGGTGCTCCCTTATACAAAGGGCGACTTTTATTTTCTGAGTTAAACATACAACCATGAATGGTCAATCAGCATTCAGTCACAGCACCCCAAAGTGCTCTCTCACTGAAATCAGAAAGAAGACGCTGCCTGATCCAAATGTTGGCGCAAGCAACATGCAGTAGTGGGTGACATATCACTACCATTTGTGAATAAAATACAGAATGTGACTCTGAAGGGTTCTATGTCTCGATGCCCACGGAGAAGCCTGTGACATTGTAGCAGTCTTTCACTGGTAACATGTATGACAGAAATAATGAACAAGAGTCCCCTTGAAGATAGTTCAGGCAATTCTGACTTTTCGAGGAGATCAGAAAGTTTTGACCTACGCTTTACAATGGTAATCCCTCAGAAATTATATTTGAAACACATACTAATATATTTATCTAAAAATAATACAGGTCATATATATTTTATATTGAGAAGATCCTAGTAACATATATATAGTTTCCAATAGACCTCCATTGTAAAAAAGGATAGATCAGAACTTTCTAATCTCCTCGAAAAAGTCACAATTGTCTGAATTTTCTACAGGCCAAATATATTTGTCTAAACTTTAAGTTTCAATCACTATTATAAGTGAATGTCATCCCAATTTTACATTAATCAATATTTCTATCGATCTGGTACCAAACTTTATCAATGAACGTTGCTTCATGTTAATTATAATAAAATTATCCACATGTGATAGCCCTTTGTTAAAAGGTCACCAGAATTAATGTGTTACGTGGCAGCGGTACAAATTAGCCACTAACCTGCAGTTCTACTGGTCATTAACACATATTTTCTGCTACGAACATCCTTGTACGAGAGAGGCTTTTGGGCGGATGTCTAATATGAAGCGTTGGGATTTACAAAAGGTTCCCAGATGTGAACACATTACATTCCGAATGTTTAGGATTAAAACATTTGGTTTCCAGTGAACCAAGAACTACGATTCTAAATTATCTTGGTTCAATTCGTTGTTGTAGTTAACAGAGATGCATTTTCATGTATTCTGCCATACAAAGGTACGTTGAAAATCATCAACCAGCAATGGAAATCTTTTTTTGTCTCATTAAGAAAAATTATCTTAATCTGATTATGAAGGTTTGATGTTAATGTGTACGTGCCAACAAAAACAGTCATTCGGAAGCAGATTTGATATACAATGCCCATCCATGTAACATGGATTAAACCACAAAGAGTTCTTTTTTATTTTTCATTTTGAAGACATGTTATGGAATTACTGAGCATAATTAACTGGTATATATTTAAATATTTGTTTCAGGTACACTCCAAAAATGGCCTAGAGGCAAGGGATGACCAGTTCCGAGAGGGCCGATCTACACAACGTCTATTGATGAATTATGAGCAACGATGGAGGTTACAAAGGTTCCCGTTTGTCTAAAATGAGAAATAGCTCTCGCAGCTCGGGAAGGGCCATCCCGATCCCCTTAGAGCCTCTCAAAGAGGGTCATAGGATGGACCCCCAGGAGAGGCTCTTCCTGGATGCCGCCGAAAAGGGTGATAAGCATACGATGATAAGATGCCTGCAAGGTCCCAATCCAGTCAACGTAAATTGCACTAACATCCTGGGGCGCTCTGCAATCCAGATTGCTGTGGATAACGAGAACACCGAGATAGTGGAACTATTACTAAAACAAGATGGAGTTAAAATCGGTGACGCACTGCTTTACGCCATAAGAGAGGGTGTTTACCGTATCGTGGAACTGCTCATAGATCACCCGTCTATCACCCGTGATATGCTGGGAAATGAGTGGGTCAAATATAAGGAGAAAACTGATGAAAGCTCGGATTATTCCCCGGACATTTCCCCTGTGATACTTGCCGCCCATTGCAACCAGTTTGAGATTTTGCAACTTTTGTTGTCCAGAGGAGCGCGCATTGACAAACCTCATCCTCTGACCTGTGGTTGCCAACGCTGCCGAATAGGCATGACGTCCGACTCCCTTAGATATTCACTGTTGCGTATTCACACCTACCGGGCGCTGTCGAGCCCCGCATGGATTTCACTTACCAGTTCCGACCCGGTGCTATCTGCCTTCAGGCTTTCATGGGAACTAGAGAGACTAGCTGCTAGAGAAAATGAGTTCAAAGACTTATATGTAGAATTAAGTGACCAATGTAAAAAATATGCATGTGACCTGCTGGGCCAGTGTCGTAGCAGTGAAGAGGTAATGCAATTTGTTCCACTCAGTATTTATTTCTGATTTTCGACCCAGGCTCTTTATTTTTGGACATTTCTTGCCTTCAACACTTGACTTTGGAAAAACTTCTGAAAGTAATTTCAATAACAAGTAGATTTACATCTTTTAAATTTGCACAACCTAGTTTGTTATTGCTGTACTGTTATTAAAATAATGAACTTAATGTCTTCAGGTGATAGCAGTTTTAAATAAAGAGACGGAGTCTGATACGGAAGAAGATGATGATTCTGATAGTGATTCAGAAGTGGAGATCAACCCCGACAAACTGACGTTAGATAGATTGAAACTTGCCTTGAAGTATGAACAAAAGCAGGTAAAGTTTTAAACTGTCACAACATGTCACACCTCTCACTGCCATTTGAATCCTCATTAACAGATCCAAAAAGAATATCCAAATGTGGGTTCATGTTGAACAAGTTAAACTTGTTTTTGTTGTAAATACTACAAAATGCAAAAAAAAAAACTACATAAAATATCAGGAGGTGTGGAACTACCTACACTTGGGTGACTTGGCGGATCTGCCAAGTTCTATGCGTGATAATGTTTTTGCACTTACAACTAGGCATGATGACCTTTTTGCACTTACAACTGGTTTTGTGCACGATGACCTATTTACACTTGCAACTAGTTGTGTCCCCACCACATCATTAACAAATTTATTTGCATTCTGTATGTGATTACCTTTGCACTTTACAATGTTCCCTGATCATGTCACCATCATTTATAACAACCCTTTTCAACCAAAAAAAAAACCACCTCCGAAATACTTTTCAACATACAAACTCAAAGTGAAACCATCACCCTGATAGCTTTTCTGCATTCCCATTTCAAGATAACTTGCTTCCTTTATATTCAAGTAAATATTGTGGTACATCAACAGTGCAGATGTGGTGGCCTAGAGAATTAAGTCTTTCCACTGTGTCTCCACCAATGAATTCTCCTGCGGTGAACAGCAGCATGATATTCGAAAGAGCTAGTAATGTGACTACTAGCAAGAACACAGAAAAATTACACTGCAATTTTTTTCTCATTGGTCTGAAAATTGAAAATCAAAACCCAAACATCAATTTTCCACTCACTGATTTTGAAGATCATTGGTTATAAATGACATCTAGACATCATGACTAACATCTAGACATTAACAATCAAAGGCCAAGGAAGTTTATCATCAATTAAGTTGAGAGCCAATATAGTTAGTGTTATATGACTAAGGTACATGCAACAAATGCATGGTTTGGATGTAAAATGAACATAGCCAGATACAGAATTAGAAACAGTTCGGGAGCCATTTTTGATACAAAATTTTGAGTCTGAATTCCATGTGAATTTAGAAAGAGTTGTGGGAAAATCATTAGCTACTTTGGTAAACAAAATAAAACAGGCACAGAAAGCCAAAGTCAATCCACTAATGAATCTTAGTAATCATAGGGAAGACCTTGGAAGAATTATGCCTGATGTACGGCTCAGTAAACTCAATTATTGAACATTCAACCGTCGACCGTCAGGAAAGAAATCTAGCCAGGTTTTGAAATCACCATTCCTATGGATTAGATTTGAGTTGAACTGCACGTAAATAATGTGTGGTGAAAACGCAGCTTCACAAATGAAAATCCCTACAGATTTCAATTTGTTTCGAAGAATGAAAGTCGAGGCTGTGAAGGATTCTGATGTTTTTGCCAAAGGAATCTCAATAATGAAATCATTACATTTGAAACCACCTACAAATATAGCCACATAATTTGTTTTCTTTCTTGTCAGTGAGCACACATTGTATTTTATTACAAAGGTTTTCAGTAATTTCCGTAATTAACTCCCAAAAAGACTAGGACTGATTTTTTATGTATTTATGGAGGCAAATTGGTAATCTTTAATTTTAAAGACTCTTTAGAGTTAGAGAGAGTCTGATTGTCTACAGTAAATGTACAATATATTTAATAAAGATTGTAATTGCTTTTTTTGTGAAACTAATATCGATAGAGATCAATGCAAAAACACAAACAAAGTTATACGTTACCAAGTCCGACACATAAAGAATTACTTTTCCAATAATGGAGACTTATCTTGTGTCTCTGCTTTACATCACTTGAGGTCAGGTCAACCGATTTATCATTCAGGGACATAAGATTTAAAACATGGTGATGTAATTAAAGCGCCGGTGATGATACGTATATAGCATCCTCAAACCTGCAGTCAGTCTGTTTCTATAGAAACAAAATGGTTTAATGCCATGGAAATACCTACACCTGCAGTATCGTGAGAATGGATTTTCAGAGGCAACGAGATACTTTCATCAAAGGCTTTCAGCCATTTCATTGTGGAACTGAAAAGGTCATGGAGATCTAGGATCAATGAAGAAAAAAGCTATTGGATGGCGCTTTGTTTTGCTTACGCGGCTTTGTATTTACGTGAGACCACCGTTGAACAGGAAACTCGTATCAAAAGCCGATAGTTTCCGGACATATTTTTTACTCACAACACCGTCCCAATCAGGTCATTTGAGCACGTATGTCGGTTGTATTCTTGCATAAAGTATTTAAAATGGCATAGTTTATCACGCCTGTTATTTACGTTTTGAACTATTTTTCCAAAAAAGGAACACCACCAGTGAGAGATAGAAAAACAACGTATATCTGATAGAAATATTGGCTTTTCCAATTTACAAATTAAACTTTACTTGGTATGTTCCCCATACGGAACACTTTTCTGTGGCTTCCTGTGCTTTCCCTCCCGATATTAACAACATCGTACCTATTTTGGTTGTGGATGTAGTGTCGGTGGTATCTAAACTTTGGACCAAATTTAACAAAACTCCGGAGGAGCAAGTCTGAGTTGTTTTTTGATGATAATGTCCCTTCATGGAAAATAACGTTCAAGAATCGACAACGGTTACGTCGGCAATCTCAGTAGGATATCTCAAAGTGTAACCCGGGACAAATACAGCAACACAAGGTTTTCTTCTCTGTAGATTAATACAGTAATTTCTGTTTTTTTAACATTTGGGGATGTGTATCGATGGTTAAAGGTATCCTGTAGTGTTAACAAGTACGACAACAGAACGATTCGTCAATAGGCGTGTAGAGGCAAGTAGAATGCGCCTGTGCGATTTTCTTCTGGGATTTTATGCACACAGGATTTTTAAAGCAATGTATGCAACTTAGTTTTGAATAGATACAATAACTAACAGGTAGCGACAAGCTGCTCTATGAAGCTGCCACACGTAGCTTCTCCTTTCTTACACATACCTAATGAAGCAGTATTGATTCGCTCCGTAGCCTGAAAGGCAAGCACGTAATAGATCTAAAACAACCCAATAGCTATAATGAGAATTAGGAATATTTGAAATTGACGAGGAATCCCATTGATATTTTCCATTTTTCTTGAAACTTTCTCGCTTGAAAATTAATCAAGCGAATTATCATGAAGCAGCACGAACAGCCGTCTGGGCCTGAACAGATAATTCATTAGGCAGACCATAGAAAGTATCATTTTCTTCCCGGAAAATGAATTTTATTAACCACGGTCTCTGAAGCCTTTAAATCATTGGCATAAAATATAAACAAGAAAGCCAGATGGCTTCATGCAGAGCTGTTTTTTCATGTATTGTCATATTTGTGGTACTTTTGGGTGTAATTGTTGCAGTATCTCAAAGATACAATAAATATTATACCAAAAACCATCAC
>JBCAUG010710471.1:0-13297 GCA_038406175.1 Haplosyllis leylae
TTGCTATATGACACTGAACAGTCTGGTGGTTAATTCTGGAGGTCCTACTTTCATAGGGTACATCTCCCTTATATACTCAATACCTGACCACCAGAATATCAGTACACCTATACAAAGTAGTTCCAATGAGGGGGTGGCAACTTGGGAAAGGGCTGGAGCTATTTAGCACCTTTTTGAGGTTGAGCTAGGTACTGGAACACACTAACCCAATATGCTACCACTTCCATCTCGATTGAACCATTAGTTAATGTTGTCAGATGGTGATTGGTTGTACTCACCACACAATTTACTGATTGGCTACCTGGGACTGTGCATGTGCCATCTTTACACTGATTGGATGTTGTTTGAGGGGGTGAACAGGGCACGCGTGATTTACATGTGATAAATGCATGGGGGTTACGTGGGAAAGGCTGAGGAGGTGGTTGGGGAATGGATTGACGCTCTTTTGGCAAAAGAAGCCAAATACATGTGCAGCTCATCTCCTCTCCTCAGTTTCACAATGCCATAACCTCAACCTGTTAACAATAAGCACTCTGTCAAACAATTATCCCCCATCATCCACTGGTGAATACATTCACTGATACGTTCACTGAACACATTCACTAAG
Source organism: Haplosyllis leylae (assembly GCA_038406175.1). Lineage (NCBI taxonomy): Eukaryota > Metazoa > Annelida > Polychaeta > Phyllodocida > Syllidae > Haplosyllis > Haplosyllis leylae. The sequence goes on from JBCAUG010710471.1 coordinate 608, forward strand.
TGAAAGATGTCAAATGTTAAAAGAACAAACAGTTGGGACATATTACTTAAAACCACCTTATCCCATCACAGGGCCATTTTTGTAGTAAACTGGATGAACCTATACTATTAAGTACAAAAACAAATTGTTTAGAATCTAGAGACCAAAGTGATGTGTAATATGTAGCATGGATCCAGGTATAATGGTTTTGTCAGTATTTTCAAGACCTTGCTGGAACTACTTTCACATGAATTTGTTGAGTAACAGACAATGCTACTAGGTCAACACTGTTTTGTTTATAGTTTAGGAAGTATTTTTGTGCAGTTTAAGAAGAAAACAAACCAGAAAAGTTCCTAAACACAACTTAAGGAAGTTTTTTTATTTTGAACTTGTTTCACTTCTGTATTTAGAATATTTGTATGTTGTAATTTTTGGTTTTTAACAATTAACAAAGACTAGAAATACAAATGTCTGTAAATTGGAAACGGATGGATCGGCCTGGTGATCAAATACGCGTAGCAGCAATAGTTTGTGATTAAGCGGAATTTCAATGTAAAACTTGTATTGTGAATGATTGAGGCAGCTAGTCTTCACCCCACCAAATCCATGTTACTGCACAACCCCAGGGGCATAAATTACACTGCATCTCGAACAGCTTATTATTGGAGAACAAATAAAGAGGCAGTCGTTTGATGGGTGTGAGAGTGAAGCAGAGCTGTGGCCCTGGTCTCTGTCCCTGCTACAGGAAATTTAGCTAATTTAGTCATTCCTGCCTGGAGGACCTGTAGCTCCTTGGCCTTTTGCAGAGACTTGGCCGAAATATCAATCCATGCCGTACAAGGAGTTCCGTCGCTTCATCTGTTCAAATGCCGGAGAAGTAGGAGGCTTACATTATATTTATGTATCATGTGAATTGTAATTTCTTTGAAAAAATATTTCTGAAATGGATGTTATCACACGGTGCATCATATCAGTCATACTGGTTTTCTTCCCCAGTTTGGTCAGTGATCTGGTATGGTATGTCAGGTACGGCAACTTCTGTGCAAACATTGTGTCCCTCCTCTAAGTAAAAGTAGTTAATTGGTGGCTCGTTAAGGTCTACTCAGTGGTTGGTTTTGCTTTTTGCCCCAAAATGTTTGGGCCCATGGTGGGGACCTATGAATGCCATTTGCCATTCTGTGAATGTAGATGGAGTGGTGGTTCTACTTAGATATAGTAGGGACACCTCAACAATACTTGTTGTAATCAAACTTATTTGAAATTTTGCACTCTGTGGTGGTGGGGACACAAAAACCTAGTTTAGACTGCCTTTACACCCTGCCTTCCTTGCAAAGGGTGCGAAGGTTGGTGAGAAGGTGTAATGGCTCGTTCACACTGCACGGAACCGGGACCGGGACAGGGACAGGGAACGGGACTGGCACAATAGGAGACAATGGATCAGGTTCCTGTCCCTGTCTCAGTGCAATGTGAACAGTTCTGCATAATATATACAAACCCATTTTTTTCCGGTCCCTGTCCCGGTCCCGGTTCCGTGCAGTGTGAACGAGCCATAAAGGGTGAGCAGTATCCAGCGCCAGTATCTGGGAGTTAGTATCTGTATCTGAAATCATATCCTGCGCCATCCTGCGTATTGGGCGTCGGACGAGCCACCTCGTGAAAGTTTCAGTACCTAATTTTTGGATAGACCTTTATTCACTACGTTTGAATTTTCGCACTTTTTGCAAACGGGGTGGCCACACTTCCATATGATATGATTAACTTTAGTGCTACTCACCGCCATGAGGGAACGCAAAGGTTGACAATGCCATGGTACAGTTGGGATCAGATAAATGTTCAACCCTTAACCTTACCGGGCCACGACACATGCATGCTCTTTTTCACTCATTCTCTATCTAAGCACCCTGACCTTTTTGCTCCTTCAATGGAAATGAAAAGGCAGTTTTGTAAATACGCATAATTACACAGTTTAATGGCTGCTATGGTAGCAAATTCACATGTTGAAGGTACCGAAGTTTATATTTGTCGTACAAAATGGTAGAAGTGTCCTCCTGGCCTCAAGCTAAGTTATCATAATGATAGTACAAGAGTCGTTCTTTGTACTTTCCTTTCATTCAGCTGTAGGAGGTTCAAATTGCCATTATTATCAAGTTTATTTTTCAAAGACAGGCACAGAGGTGAGCCCTTCAGGCTGCGATGCTCTTCAAGTATGTTAAATGTAATAATGTGCGAGAGAGGCTGAGCAGGTCGGCTGCATTAAACACCCATTAACATTTGGAAGTGGCCACTTTGACAGTTGTCATTACACACACACTAGAATGGATCACTCAGCATTGAAGACATTTGACGACATGCAGTTATGGACAAAGACAAAGCATGTGTGAGCTGGAATAAGTTGTAATGAATAACGTAGATTCTTGCAGATATTCAACTGATTTATTGCGAGCCGTGATTATTATTTGGTAGCATGCCTGTGGTTGGACTTACCGTGAGATGTTAGTGTGTCTGTGACAGGTGGCATCCGATTGTGTGTAATGGGTCCCCAACCTCCGTTTCCACTCCTCACTCTCCAAATACAGACAAACATGCGACGCTTGCTGCTGAACACTCATTTCTGCACGGACTTTCAAGGAATTTGTACAAACCACTTTTTGCAGAACACAATCTTTAGTATTTTCATGGCTTAAACTAATGAATAAAAATATCAGTTATGGAGAGATTGGATGTGGAGTACATTCGGTATGTGTATTTTGTGTGGTAAATGGCAGTTTCACTGTTGTAGAAAAATGAGTTGCATCAAAGAGGCTGTAAACGCGTACAACCTCTTTGGTTAAATCCAAGAGTCGATTTTACATGTACGGTAAGACATCGGTTGGAGTTCATCAGTCCTTTTTCTTACGGAATTGGCTTAGAAAGACTGATGTCCACGGGTTAACTGTCAGGCTTGCATCCCAAATAGCCACTATCAAACTTGCACACAGGATATTCTTGAAATTGAACATTAATTTGGAATATTATCTGATGTGGATATTCAAGACGCAAAATTAGGTAGGAAACTAATCTACGAGGGACCCTTCACAATCTGTTTCTCTTCAATGAGCAGTCATGTATGGATTCCCAGGTAAGGACATTTGAATGTATCCATTGCGAGAAATATTGATAGAGTTGTGCTGAGTGGTCAAATGACAAAATTTTGAATCTTTGTGTGTGGTGAAAAAAACTTGTTACTATTACGAGACTATTACCACACTTGCAATGAACAAGAGTGTTTTGATGTTTTACACATATTTTGGAACACATGCATTTTAACAGCCACCTCCATCAACACAGAGGCTGACTAATATAACCTTGGCCAGGTGTAAAAAGATTATCAGGAGAGAGTGGAGTATTGTTGGCAGTAGCATCCAACTAGTTTGTATGTACATGGTGATCATGTGAGAAGTACTAAAATATTTTTGTTAAAGCAGATACAAAATAAAAGTGACCACTCAAGAGGAATTTAAAAGGAAATCCTATTTGGTACATGAAATAAACTTGCCAAGCTGGTGCCAATGATATGGTGAGACCATTAGGCATCAAGTCACAAATTGATATATTGGAACGTCATTCGACCTGAAAGTATTTAAAATTTGAAAAGTTGCCTTCGTAATGAAAGATATGCAGAGGTATGTTAATTTATCGATAAATGTGTTTCTCTTTATAAACCTTTTTTACATAACCTCTTATTTATTATTCACTGTCACTGACATGTTTTCCTACTCTAAGTCACCAAGTAGAAAGTAATGTCACAATTCCCATGCATTTTCTTCAATATAACACATGCCAAGCTAAGACGTCGAACCTATACCTAGTTAGCTTCTGGTTTAATAGTCAGAGAAATCTGCGATAAATTCGTGTGGAGGCAATTCCTTATTTGGGGATATTGTTTGTGAGGAGGAGCAGGTGGTTAAATTGATGTGAGCATGAAACTTGGTGACCTCGTCCTTTCCTTTCACACCGCCACTTTAAACATCCCAGTGGACATGGGGCCTTCCTTTCAAAGCCCATACATACACACTGTACTCTTGATAGGGAAAAGAGGAGAACAGTTCTCATAGGACACAAAAACTTATTCTTTTTTTACATTGATACTGCTCAGTTATCAAATATTGTTAAGTTTCAGTTACGAACTCGAGTGTCAAGTACCCATTTCTGCTTACTGCAGACATGAAGTCGATAAGGTGAGCATCATTCTGGGACATGACTAATGCTTATTTGACCCGACAGAGACTTTCGCAGTGTATTTCACTGTTATGGGGTCAATATGCTTGACAAGGGTGACAGCTAAGATGGTTTGAACCCTAACCCCTCTCTTGACAGTTGAAGATAAGTAAATACTGTCAGCGTTTGAAATAGTGCATTGCTGTAAGAAAAAAACGTCGGAGAGCTGTAAAAAAGTTTAAAAGAAGTACCATGGGGATCTTACAGAAATGCTTTATGGTTAGGAAAATGTAATTTTCCTTAACAGTAGAACTTTGTTCAGGGTCCAGATATGGTAAATGTTTTTGTAGTAGAAATGGTGATCATTTTGCCTGTTCCTTAGATTGGTCAAAGAAATTCACTGCTATCAAAGACTTTCAATTATTTCCCGGGTTCATTATGTAATGCTACCATAACATGTCAATATTCAGTGAAGTCACAGCATGGCAAGTTAGTAACAGAAATCTTTGGACATTCTGTTCAGGCATGAAAGCAAAAAGCATTATCGTTTGTGACAGGTGAGAGTTTCTTGTATCGCTTGTCAATATTTTATAGTAAATGCACTTTGTCCTTCAATATTTCATTATTGATTCACCGGCACGCAGGTTATGTGCTATATTTGTTGGTTGTCAATAATTTGCCTATTGGGTGTTAGCAGCCAGATAGTGTTATGCTTTACAATGTTGGTATTTGTCCCTGATTGATCACTGGCAAATAAATGTGATCAGAGGGGATTTGATCAAGTTGGTCACATCAGTTGTACAGATAATTGATTGGTTATTGAAGTGTAATAAAATTTAATGAATGGTCAGAAACGGTTGGATCACCCACCCTTTCTTAATAACCTTGTGGAGATGTACCGCACTATGTGTGTGAGTTTCAGTCTTGGTTTTATCTCAGCCATGGTTTTCGACGCAAGTAGTTGACAAGTTTGCTGAATTTTGTAAGACTTGTCATTATTTTAGTACAATTTATTTAATTGATTCGCAAAATCACACAACTTGGGCCTCGAAACCAAACTATAAAATGGAAGACAGTTGAGAGTATTTGAACTCTTGCCTGAATTATGCACACCCAAATGCAAAAAGGAGGACAGCTACTGTGAACCGTTGCCATTTTGTTCTTTGCTACGTTTGTGGCATGTTTCGCAAACACAGTGCTCCAAGAATTTGGTCATGTCCCACGCAGTATGTTCTTTGCACGGAAAGAACACTCCTTGCCTCCTAACCTACAGGTGAAAGTTTTTATTTTTTAAAAATTTCCTAACATTTGTCTGTATCCCTGTAATTTTAGGACTGCCAACAGTTGGGAAGCCCCCACCCTTGAACATGGTGTCCCCAGTTGCTAAAATTCAAAGGACTACGGCAACAGTTCCTCCAATGAACCAAGTATCGCCAAGCTCCAGCATCACATCGGTCAATTCTAACAACGCTTTGAGCGCAACCAGGGCGTCAAGCTTTGCTGCTGCACTCAGGAAATTAGCAAAGCAAGCGGGTGATCCGCCAGGTAAGAAACAATTTTCGTTTTCTACTTTCAGCCAACGTCAAGCATATTAATTGTGAAATGCTGCGTCAGGGTGTGAACAGTGGGTATTATTTGTACATATAATTAGTGTAATCGTTTGCGTTATTGTTAGTTTGAAGGTCAATTAGTCACCACTGTGTGGTTTCCTTTTTTCAAATGTTGTTAACGTTTTCAACATAAGAAACAAGTTTTGTGGAGAAAAAATTAAACAAACCTCTTATACAAATGTTATAATTGCAGGGACAATTTAATTAAGATTTATATGTTTGAGCAGTCAAATCACACACCATCTTGGGACATGAATAGTTTTCCACTGAAAGCTATTATTGTGTCTCCGTAAAAGTGATCATATGTCATGAAAAAATACACCGTGCAAAGTATGGGTAAAAAGAATCAATATTTGTTTGGTAAAGACGAAGACCAATTTGAACGCATCGAATGAGTAAACACTTTCTTGGTTGTGTGGTTGATGTGTGCGGCATTGATAACCTTGTGTCCATGTATGTACTTGTCGTAGGAAAGGCCTGGAAAGGTTATCTTTTGAAGCGGTCTTCGTTTTATGGACTACTTCCATTTGAGAGAGAAGGTCGTGAACGAGTTGTGACATTGACTTCAAATGTCGTTAGTGATGGAGAATTCGATTGCTGAAGAATAACACGAAAAGTTTTAATGACTGTTGTACGGAACTTAAGAATTTACTCATACTTCACCAATTGCAGTTATCTGGAACTCTTCCTTTTAGCACAGCATTGTATCTTGATATGTGGGGGTTTACAATGTAAGGTAAATGCCTTACTACAATAAAGTGTTGCGACAAGAGTGGTTCATATCACTACAAGCATTGTAGTGAGTTTGTTGTAGTGTTGTAATGACATTATTTATGCATTTTAGGAATTATTTTCAGCCATTCTGTGTGGTAACTCCATGAAAAACCAGAGGGTTTTGTGGTGACTACAATGGAAAATGTCACTACAACTTTGTAGTGAAATATTTTCCCCATATAGAGAGAATTTACCAGAGATTTATAACAAGGCTTGTATACTAGTGACTTTATAGATGAAAATTTCTCCCAAGAGGTTTTTACGACGTGAAGCGGCCATGCTGTGCGAAAAAGAAGATATTCTCTGTTATCTTTTTTCTTAGCCCTCAATGTGCCCTTTGTAGAGCATTTTAGAGAACTGTTTCAGTTGTCTTTGAATACCATCACAAATTTGTGAATCTACTTTTTGACTGGGAACAACCCAGGAATTCCTAGTCAAAAAGGATGGTACTTGTTGACAAAGATCTGGGCGGAAGCAGAATTAGTTGTTACCTTTGTAGTGTATGGATGATAGAGCGGAAACGGAACAATAAATAGCTGTCAACAAGTACAATCAAGCAAATTTTTCCTTGTTGCTAAACTTTCCAAAGAATCCAGATTGCATTTGTATCATAGACAGAGAATCGTTGTTTGCGGGAAATTTGGATTAACATTTTATTATCCTCCTTCCTCTTTCGTGCTCTAGATTTGCTTTACACTTTCTCATGGCAGTTACAGCAGATGTCAGCAGGCGACAAGGTTTCACCTGTTCTTTGAGCTTTAGAAATGTTGTAGGGGGCCGACAGAAATATTTTCATTACAGTGAGGGGCTGGCTCTAAAGAAGGGAAGCGTAGAGAGAGGTTTGCCGTTAAATGGTGTATTGCACAAGTCGATTGCATGTAAGCTACACTATCAGGGAGTTCGTTTCCAGTTTGAGACATCAATTCGCCCGAATTGGATCTTTACTTCATCAGGATACATGAACCTTACCGTTGGCTTCCGAGCTAGATCACAAAGGAGTTAATCATTTCAACCCTAGATTTAGATCTGCTTTGGATACGATATAGAGGTTGTTGGATTTCATTGCTGAACGTCTGGAAGTTTTTATGCTGCCTTGTTTAAGTGCGAGTCACAGCGGACATCTGTGGTGTTGTATTCAATCAATCTCAAACCATTTACATCTATTCCATAAAATGGACTGAGCCGTTCATTTTTCACAGGAACATTCTGCCAAAACCCTCCACATTCTTCATGTTCACTCAACCACGATGCTATCGTTAGACAATGCCCAGCGGTGACAGTTGGGCCTGTAATTCGACATAATTAAAGATAATAGTCACAAGCTTATTTAGCAAGGAAGCAGCGGGTAGGACCATCAGTGGTTACATGTGCAAGCTTTCCCGGGAAATTTCAGCAGCGTGTTGAAGAAGTCTACTTTCCTCAGCTGCCTTTAACAAGGTGGTTCGCTTTCTTTTGTGTTCTGTGTTTTTGTAACACTAAGTAGCTCGCGACTCATCATGTAAACCCATTGTTAATGCTTTGGTTCGTTTCCATGTTTGCACACTGCAAGAGGCATTAGCTATCGACAGACTTTTAGACGGGATATTGAGGCTATCAACGTAAGTTTTTCTCTGCAAAAGGGAGGTAAATGTGATTCATAGTTCCAATGTTGTAGCAGTGTGAAGGCATAATGTACTCCTTATGTCTGTAGTGTCTAGTCACGACAGGCAAAGGACCGTCAATACTACCGTAGATCTGAGGCAGATTGCACATTTGCCAACATTGCCCTATTCACATGCACGCAGGCTTTGGAGACCCAGTGCACTGATGATTGCGACAGAAGGCTTGGAGCCATTTAGGCCTTACGCGAAGTGTCACCATATTGCATTCATAATGGTTCAATAAGGTAAAACAGATAATACACAGTCACAGAAAGGAAGCAAAGTACAAAGGCATTCCTTTTTGCTACGTCTTGTGTTAGTGGTGTTTCCTAAACGCCTAAAGCCGTAAAGGTATCATGGAACAAGCCAAGCGAGGATGTTGACAAGGCCTAAAATAAGTTATCTACATGTGGAGCAATAACAGTATAGCCCGAGAATACAATGTTAGCTCTCGCATTCAAATGTCACACTTTGCTAGAGTTGAGGTGAGCTTGCTAGAAGAGCAGGCAGTATGCAGATTGTCACAGAAAAGGTGAAAGATATTACGGTTATCCTTGGCACCAGGCTGTGACCAACAACAAATGCTTTGCTGAGGAGTGGTGGGTTACGAATTAACTAACGCAACAACCCATTTGGGATCAACAGAAAGTCACATTGTGTTAATTTAGGAACAATATTTTTCAGATATTAGCATTGGTCTCTAAAAATATTTATTTCTTATAAGATCTTTGTTCAACCATATTTCTTGGGTTAATTTTTTGGAAACTTTTGAAGATGTTATTTTTAGTATTTTTAATTGAAAAATTGTGCTTTTGGATTATTGTGAAGGAATGAAGTGATAATCCATGCGTTTTTCTTTTCAGAAGTAGGAGTATTACGCGATTCAGTAAGAGATCCATCACCTGTGGCGGCTGCTACAAGTCCCCGCACTCCCACACCTAAGAGAGTACCGCCAGCTCCCGGAGTGTACAATAGTAATACATCAGTGATCAATTCACCTCCGGTCGTTACGATAGCTCCGACACCCTCTCACAGCTCCAGTGTTTCAGAATCCAGAAAGGTAAGGCTACTTTTGTGTAATTTGCGTACTTAGTCATAAAGTGGTGAAAGTATTAGTAATTTTAGATTTCATTAGAAATATGTTTCATTGCATATGATCATCTTGGAATTTAGTCTCCAGTTAGATGATCCAAGAAATAGATATACAGGATGTGCAGCTCATCTGTTCTGATCCTCATGACATTGTGTTATCAGGTGACGGGCTCAAACAGCCGTACAGACTCAAACCCTGTGGATAGTCTAATTTCTTTGTTCTTTGGTTTTATTTTACACAAATTATGTCCATAAGTGAATATGAGTTAGGTTATGTTCTGTGTGTATTTCGCACTGAGGTTTCGACCAGAGAAAAAGTTCAATTATCCTAAATTGGAGTTTTATCCGTGGTGCATTGAAATACTGTTTAAAGATTAGTATTCCGGGCAAAATAAATACTCAAATCATGTACAACCCTCCTCGGCCTTTGCGTCGAAACGCCAGGGTGACAATAATTCTTGGACTAGTTAATTTTGGCATAACTTCAGGGTTCCCACTCGCACTGGTAAAATGAGACAACTTTTTCCAGTCAGGGAAAAGTCAGGGAATTTTGAAAAAATGTCAAAAAGTCAGGGAAAAATTAGGGACACACTAAAACTATTCCAAGATTTCCTTTTTTGGGTAGTGTATAAGCCATTCTATGTTGGGGGTAGGCCCAAAGTGTGTTCAGTGTTGAATTATTTGAGTTTCTTGAGAGTATTTTTGGACTAAGTAAAGAAAATATTCTTACTTCTAGGTATTGCAAAATAGTATTTCAGTGCATGTGCACTTGTAATGCAGTTACCCAATAGTAATGGGAGGCCATACATAAAAAAATGAATATTGAATAAAAGCCATAAAATTATTTATTAATAAAAGTCAGGGAAAAATGAAAAAAATACTGGAAAAGTCAGGGAATTTCGTCAAAGGAAAAAAGTGGGAACCCTGAACTTCTTGAGGGTCCAACTGTTCCTTTAATTTATCACTTACTAAATAACTATTCATGTGTTGGAGTTTGTGCCGTCGACAGGAGAACAAAAAGGTTGTGTAGATGATGAATCCTTCAGTGACATCTGAATCCTATATTTAGAAACAATTGCCAGAATGCCTCGGTGTGAAGTAAGTTCCATCAATTGGATCTCGAAATCGCTGACGACGATAAACAGGAGTACTTGTCAGCTTATCATCAGAGCTCGCTCATTCACACAACTTTTAAGGGAAAAACGGATAGCATCCGTATCAGGATAATTCTCCGATTATCCTTGCCATACCATCGCGAAAAGCGCATCAATGAAAAATTCCACCCGCTTCAAATGACTAATCATTGACATTGTCATTGGCGAATATTACTGTCATTGGCCAGTCATTATTCACCCGTTTGCAACTGGTTTTTTTCCGACTTGGCCCACCGGTGCCGGTGGTGAATATGATTCTTTGGGAATTTTTCAATTGGGCCAGTTTGTTTGAAATTATTCATTGTCATCGGGCATCGCAGGAGAACATGCAAGGGGAAGATGAATTACAGTTGTGGAAGTGGGCGTCATTCAGACTCCTGGTTGTCTGTCTCCAGGAAGCTTCACATCCATCACATCTTACAGGAGAACTTGTCACCTGGAAATGATGAAAATTTCATAAAAGGCGGCTGACTACCACGGGCAGATTGGATTTTCCGTTCTAACTAAGTGGACCTTCAGTTGCATGTTATGCAGTGACTTTGCCTTAAGATTGTGATCAGCATACAAGTTTGGGTCCCACTTTCAAGATGTATTTGCTATTATGGATACAATGCTGATATACTTAGTTCATTTTAGTTGTCTCACATTGATGAAATGAGAGGCAACATAGGCTGAAGTAAAGGTTTACCGACGGTCCCTACCTTTTGAGAGGACTTAAAATTGATATCATTTAATAATTAAAGCAAAATTTTCTGCCGACCATTGTGTAATCACACCAGTCTTGTCATTATGTCGCTTTGGCAAAAATCAAACACGGGTAGTTAATGAAACTGATACTTAGCATTCGATTGCAGACAAAGTGGTAGTCTGATATTCATAATGTCATGTGGAAATTTAGACATGGACCTAATTTGCTCTTGTAACAACAGCCTTTCTAATATCAAATGCTTTGGTTGCGTAATATGTAGATAGGTGGCTGTATCTGTCGCGGTTGAGGCAAGGAATGAGTATGCCAAGAAACTGTATACGTGTACAAGTGTAAAGTGGATATAAACAGCTTAACTTGGTGTAAGTGGGTCATGTTTCTATTGGCTTCAGTGTCCGTCTACTAATGTTACACATACGACAGAAATAGGTAAAAACATACCAGTAAGTTGTCAAGGGAATCTGATTCCAGAAGGAATATTAGGTGATAAATTTACGTGTGATAATATCTGGCATTCATTCAAGCTTGTGTAGCCGAATGCCACAAAATATTGTGAGAGCAGGCATGACAGTTAACAAATTACATACATATAGCAGTTTTTAAAATGTTCTAAACCGTTCAAGACCATCTTGGTATTTTAGTGCTTTGCTTCAGTTGTAGTTTAAACCTAAAATGCCATTAAATGTGGCTTCGAGAAAGTTTTGAGGTCTTCGAGAGTCGGATTATCCCCCATGGCATGAAGATGTTATATACTTGTGTTATCCTTGGTTAGAGCATGCGAAGCTGTATACTTCTGATTGATAATAAACAGCTGTACTTAGCCTACTCGTACTAGCGTCATGTGATCACAACACTAGGTACAGGAAATGAGAACGAACTGGTGTGAAAACCGTAGTAGTGAACAAGGTTCCTTTTCCCTTCGCATCATTTGAATGGACTGCGATTCTTTGACACATTTTTCTGATGAAGAACAGAACTCTTCCAATTACGTATATGTAAGTATAAATAATTTTGCACAGCTCATTTGTTCAGAGATATGTTTTTTTTTTTCTCGGAACAGTATCGCCGGTAGCAGAAGCACATTGCACTACGTTTCCTTTCAGTTAGAACCTTATTTTTGTGACATGATAAAAACGTAATATGCATGAGTCTTGAGCGAAATGCAGAGAATGTGTTTGCTGCGATGAAAACAGATGCCAGGGATCATCTCAATGCTTAACAACACAAACCTAAACAGCATTTGATATGCATTCAATTACACACCATGACACCGGTAACCTACAGACAGATGTCTGCTCACAGCCATCAAGAAAACGAGGTCATTCATGTTACAGGCTTACAGCACAGTGCAGCCAAAAAGCAATGTAGGGAGGACTTTGTTTTGGGGCGAGAGGATGGCTATGATATTTTAGCACACAGCTAGGAGTACGTGCAGCACGTACATCTACTGTGGCGAAATTTATGTTCAAAAAGTTTCGACAGCTCTGTCTCGAGTTTTGCGTTCGGTTCTCTGTTTCGAGTGCAACGACATTTCGTGT
>JBCAUG010710482.1:0-13297 GCA_038406175.1 Haplosyllis leylae
GTACCCTCCCCCTGTTAACAGACAGACACCTGTGAAAACATAACCTCCCTCCGTACTACGTACGCGGTCGGTAACTATCAGTTGTATATATTTTAGAGAATCGGTCGTAAGCGAGCTGGTGTGGCACTCGAGTTAATTGAGGTGAACGTGATCGATGCCTTGAGCAAGTCCAGAAGCAGATATACTCATATACTCATAGGTAGCAAAACCCAGTGACACAAAAGACTTTACACTAACTTTAGCACCCTGTAGGAAGATCTATCAATTCTGACTGGTGCGTAAATAGTTTTGTAAGGTTTCTCTGAGAAGTTTTTTTTTAGTTCAGTCACAATTATCTGTCCTTAGGGCGACTAAAAAATGTCTCATGGACAACCATTACAAAAGTTCTATTTACGAAGTAGTCAGAATTGAAAGGTCTTCCATCAGAGTCTTTAGAGTAGAAATGTGTGAAAGACAACGATAGTTTATTCCAAAGGCACCAGTATTCTTCCTTTCATGAAAAATGTAAAACTATGCCAAAAGTCGCGTTGTGCATAGTTAAAACTGAAATGACACAAAGTGTCATCAGAATAATCGCAGAGCAGATGTTCATCTATAGTGGATGCGATCTAATTCCCAGAGGGCAATCAAGAATCACTTTCCGTGGTTGTTTCCTAATTACTTGTCACCTCAAGACTCGGACGCATCATCTCCGAGGGTAATCAGGCGTACTTTAAATCTAGATCCACAAAGCTAGCTTTGGGGAAAGTTCTCTCGGTCACTCAAATTGTCAGATGTCAGAAGTTGATTGGAAGTATGCTTTACTAATGTGTCTATCATGTATTAAGGGAGAAATGTCTTAAGTTTAATCATTTTTCCCGCAAAGCGATTGGAAAAAAATCCAAGCGTGAACTATAACTACTGAAAAAATATGACATTGGAGATGGTACGGCGAAATGGAATATTCCTACTTTCTGTACTGAAATGTGCAAAGGAGACTCCTTCTCTGTCCATTTGAGTTTTTCACAAATTAGCCAAAATTGGCAATAATGGCAGTATTGGCATCACACGTTTTACTATGTGAAAACAAAAAATCTAGCAACACTGGATCTGACACTGCTCTCTGAATCATTGAGGCATGTGTTACTTGGGAGATATAAGATCTGCATATCCTCATGCTCTATTGGCTCCAACTAAATGAGTTAAATCCAAGGTTGAAGTGGTGCAGGAACAAAAGACAATTTAAGGATATCCCAAGTAACACATGCTTCAATGGCTGAGAGAGCAGAGCATCAGATCTAAATGGCTGAAGGCCCAAGTTCAATGCTTACTGGGGTAACATTTTGTTGCTGGATTTTTTTGTTTTCACATAGTAAAGCCTCTGATGCCAATATTGAAATTATTGCCAAGTTTTTGTGATTGTGAAAAACTCGGAAGTGAAAAACAAACTTCAAAGAGGATCCATTCTTGTGAATATGAATGGATTTTTTTTATTTCTGTGCATCCTAGTATTTTGTCATGGCTCACAACTAGTGGACTTTATGGATGCTCGTTTACATAAGTTTCACTTTTATGATTTCCTCTCATACTATTTTGTTCTCTACAATTGACAAGAACCCATTTATTTTCTTCTACAGATAAAGCCATTGTAAACTAGAAAGGGTGAATTTTCATAGATCTAATAAAAGATATCGCTGTCAAATTGAGGTTAGGGTTTATCGCACCCAATTTGTGCCATCAAATGAGAAGATTAACCATATCAGAGATCAGTGAGACAGGCATTACTGAGCGTACAATCTGGGTCTGTCAGACAAAACTGGTAAACTATTTTTAAACGAAAGAAATCCTTACAAAAATGATACCAAATAGAAAAAATACTTAAAATATCCCTTTTAAACCATTTATCTATTCAGAATGTTAACTTCTTCAGAAGTGTTTCAAACACAATTTGAAACCGTTTTAGTTGTTACAGATCCCGGTTAAGCGACCCCTTTCTGTGCAAAAAGTCAAGTCAAGAAAACCATGGCCTTACAGATTTCATGTTTCTTGCCCTCCCCTCTTCCTTGCCAAATTCCTTGATCCGCTACTCACAAAATTTAACATTTAGTTCATATTTTCCTTCTTCTCAGTGTGAATTATTTGCTCCAGTTCCTTCCACATGGCGTCTGTTTGACTTTCAAAGAATGGCCTTCGGTTCGCACTTACATTTTTCTTACCATTTCATCATTTCCATAACGTAGTATTTGGCTTGACTTGCGCACCTTCAGGTGCCGTACAGCCCGCGTGGAATCTGTTAGAGTGATGGAGGACAACCTGGAGCTTTGTTTTCGCACTCGTTCATCAGACACAACATTACTCCACTTTTGTGCGGTCAGCTTCGCAAAGCGCAGTGTTATCGTTTACATAATGAAAGTTATGGTCTGACTTTTACCCTTCAATTGGTTCCAGAGATCCTAGCCAAAATAATTCCCATAAATCATTGGTGAAGATGAAAAAGTAAGGTTGCACTCGAACCTTGTCATATCGTTGTCTGCATATTTGAGTTTTCACTAAAGTAGATCATTCTGCCAACGTTGCCAGAATTGTATTGGTTGAATATACTATTAGATCAGTTGTCGAATTAAATTTTTGTTAAAAATTTGCCAAAGATTTGACAAGGTTTTGGTAAAATAATATTGAACACATGGTAAATGTTTATCAGATATTTGACAAGGTTTTATTTAACCATAAATGATTCCTTGCCTGTTTCATCAGGCAATAAGCAAGATCTTGGTCATGAAAACATAGTTAACACCTACTTGTTTTACCAACTGTGCAAGGTGCATGACATTATCTGTTTTGGAGACCAGACTGCCAGTGCAGAGAAATCATGACACCTTAGCTTTAGACATTTCTGATGAACCTGGTGTCTCAATTAACTTTTTGTTAAAGATTTGGCAATGATTTGGTAATAATGCAGTTACATTCCAAGACACCAGGTTTAGGCAGAAATGTCTAAAGCTAAGGTGTCATGACTTCTCTGCATTGGCAGTCTGGTCTCCAATGTTTTCATGACTAAGATCTTGCTCATTGCCTGGTGAAACAGGCAAGGAATCATTTATGGTTAAATAACACTTTGTCAAATATTTGATAAATATTTACAGTGTGTCCAATATTTTTTTAACAATCTTTGGCAAATTTTTAACAAAAATTTAATTTCACAACTGATCCAATAGTATATTCAACCAATACAATTCTAGTAACGTTGGCAAAAATTATCTACTTTAGGAAAACTCGATTGTGTTGAAAACAAAGATTCCGTTTCACTTGGACTGCTGTGTCTGTAACGGTAAGATTTTTTTCATTTCAGACAAACTTCAAAACAATTCCAAAAACAAGCCATTGCACTGTAAATAGAATTATAATGTGTAATTACGAGTAATTTTAGTACCCTTGGTTGTTTTGATCCCTTGACATCCAATTAAAGATTCTTAAAATTTTAATGGATCTTGAAACCCGTACACAGCTGGTCCCAATGGGCCGGAAAGGATCAAGATTTGCCAAGTTAGTTGTTACGTCCTTTTCTTTAATATTTTTTCAACTCTGGGAAATTTGCCGTCAACACAGAACAATTTTAAAGATATAAAGATTGAGGGATGTACCGGAGTTGTGGTGAGATGTTGCTGCAACTTGTTTTGTCTTTTAGAAAAGTCTCAGTTGGGACACCCAGTTCTTGAATGAAGTTATTCTACTGGGCAACATTGCATTTATGATTACAGTTTACAGGAGAGTAGTGTTTTTTGCTGGGTGGTGCTGGTTTAACAAATTTTATTCTCATACCAAAATATGACTGTGGTGAGTCGCCCCAACTTTTCATGGCAGGGGAACAACAGACGTATAAAGTTCTATTAACCCTGAATGTAGTTAAACTGCAAAGGACAAAAGATGAGCTTCTAAAACCAGTGACAGGATGAACACAGGCACATTCCGATCAGCAAAGATGAATTCGTACCAAAGTTACCAAATTTAGTGTTGGATCCCAAATTACTTGTACTTGTGCCCCCGTAACATATGGCTTAGTAGTTAACAACATAACCCTCATAGTGACAAGTAATCTGTAAATGTGTTGGTCAACTGACACTTGATTACACATAGGGAATTGGATGTCACTTTAGAGGGATGATAACTTGCTACGAACTTGATATTGGTGTCATTCCATGTGACACTAATCCTGTGGTTAGTCAGTCACCGAGAGGATGGTCGAGAAAAGTTAAAAAGTTGCGGGTCTGTGCGGAAAGTTTTAAAGAGGATAGCTGTTCCGAATTAATTTATTAGCTGCGGTTTGGGAAAGTCAAGACCTGTCCAAAACAAATCATACTAGTCTGAATAATCCAAACTATTTTGGTATCTGCTTAAGCTACCCAAAGAGACATACGTAGAAAAATCAAGTGCATCAAAAACAATAGAAATATTCCGAAGAAGTTTTACGCTCGGTCAATTGTTGAATTGTCCTCCATATTTGAGTTTTCTCTGAATGGCTTTCTCTGAATTCATTGAATTTAGTGAATCTTGACTCAATCCAAAAGAAGTATGATTACCATAGACAGTCCATATCTCACAACAGATATATTCCTCCATGCAGTGGTAAAAAAGAAATTTCCATTACTATCTCTGGTTTGGTATCTGTTCAATGTGATGAGCGGCAATAGACATCTAACCAGAAGTAGTAATGGGAATATTCCTTGTATTACTACCATTGGTAACATATTTGTTGCCAGATGGGTACCACCTTTGGTAACTAGACCAATTTTGGACTTTGTCATGATTCATTGAATTCAGTGAAAGCCGTCTAGAGAAAACTCCATTTGAGTTTTCCTTAAATGGAGATGCATTCTGTAGATTCTACAGAATCATGGGAAAACACAAACAATCCAGCAGCAAAATGATGCCCCCGGTAGGAATTGAACTGAGCGCCTCTGACTTTCATGCTCTGCATGCTACTATCTGAGCTTATTCCCTATCTGCTGGAAGTCTCAGACCTTTAGATCCTTATATAGTTATGCTATTTTTTTAATCAATAGAGCATGATTCTGTAGAATTCTACAGATTGCATTTCCATTCAGTGAAAACTCGATTATGGTTTTAGTGAACAACGTGATGCTTGAGACAATTTTAATTCATACAAAATTTTCTCCTTTATTCCAACTTAGAATGTTCTTTAGTTGGCAAAATGTATTTTCCTTTTTTCGGAAGTTGTAAGTTCGAACTTCCCCAAAAGAAAAACTGTTCGAACTGGGTTTGAAATGGTTTCTTATCCAGTTTTTGTCAAACATATGGAAAGTGCATGCGTTTATTTCCATTATATTTTGTGTTGGATATTTGTCCTTCAGAAATATTGACTGAAAACAGATATAGAAATTTGATTTATATTTACAATGAGAATCCCTTCCGTGTAACACTCAAAACAACCTCGATAATATTATTGTGGTGTATAATTTGCTGATTTATGATTTAAATTTCTGTGCGTTTCATATATACGAGTATTTCAGTATTACACGTACCTAAGAACATAAATATATTATGTTTGAATGAAGTTTGTTAAATTCTATTGAACGAGATCTGGGGGTCATATTGAGTATAGATTCTGTAATTCTAACCAGGATTATTAAACTGACTGACTTAATCTAAAAAAGTACTGGGGCATAATTATCTGTGTTGTATGCATAACTCTATTCCAGCAATCAGTGGATCTGACATCTACTGGCTGCTCACAGAAGTACTTCAAAGATGGAAATCAGTTATTGGCTAGATATAAATTACATGGAAAGTACTTATGCACAGGTGGAACAGATGAGATCATTTGGAATAGGAAATTGTAGATTACATTCGAGTATGTACGCGTTGCATGCCGAAAAAAAGTATGAAATAGAAGAGTATTTAGAAACCACTGTTGTTGTATCTTTAATTATACAGTTAAGTTTTATGGAAGACTGAAAGCGTTCCTGTCTTTAGTCTTTTTTTGCAATATTTGTACTCATCGCCTACTGTAGCGACAAATGTCCCTAAACCTAGAACAAAAGGTTTTGGCAGGTAAAATGTGCACTGTTGAAACAAAACAGATTCTTCAAAGTATTGTTTTACCTGCCAGTGTCTGAGAGTATAGAGCTTTGTTTCAGAAACGGTCCTGAATCTGCCAAATTCTATGGGTAGCCGTATAAGTTTAGTCTTTCGGTGTAGCGTTATTATTTGCTCTGTACTTACTGTGTCATTTGTATAATACATACTATATATGAGCATATAAAAGACCAACAAACACAGATGTCATATATAAATGAGGTTCATCGCGCAAAATTAGCAACCCCCCACACCTTACATGTTTGTGTATACCCCCCCCCCCCCTGGCATACCAAATTTAGTGTACTGTTTGTGTATGACTTTGTGTACTGGGCGTATCAAACTGGCATGACAAATTTATAAAATTCAAATGATAGATTTGATAGATCTATCTGAACACCTTCACACGGATGATTTTGTCAACGTCATCATAAACCCCCCTCCCTATTTCAACTGTATTATGCCCCGGAGGTCCTGCGGGAAATCATGGATCCTCCTCTGCTTTTTACATACATTTTGACGTCAACACGTCGCGTTCAATCATTAAACAACGTGAAGATTCACCTCATTATATCAGTATTGTTTACAGGGTTAAAATAGAAAAGAAAGGACATTTACCTTGGCACTTGGCAATTGCTACTGTTTCTCGGGAACATCTGTCGTAAATTTATCCGTGGTCAAAGAGACTTATTTAAATCCATGTTTACAAATAGTTGGGCTCTGAATTTCAGCTGTTTATGAGTTTTCTACTTATTGCCTTCAGCGAAATGAATCTGGACGGAAAGGTATTGGGTATTTATATTTGACTGGCCCTTACAATGAGAATCCCTTCTATGTAGCACTGAATCGAAATAAGCTCGATAATATTGTTGTGGTGTATAATTTTCTGACTAAAAGATTTAAATTACTGTGTCATTTGTATAATACATACTATATATGAGCATATAAAAGACCAACAAACAAAGATGTCATGTATAAATGAGGTTCATCAAATTCTAATGGATGAGATTTGAAGGCAATGTTGAATACAGATTCTATAATTCTAATCAGGGAAACTGAATTGACTGACTAATGTGGTCTAAATGACTTGAACACTGTCGAAGCATTATTATCTCTACGCTGATGTATAATTGTGTTCACGAACTTTTTCTGCAGACCAGACATCTACTGGTTGGCTGTCGAAGTAACGTTTCAAGACTTCAGCCTATCAGACACATAGAGTAGTAAATAGGGTTGTTTTCCCCCTGTTGAGATCTTCAAGTTGAATTTACTGCAAAGCCTATCTTTAAAAAGCAAGTCCCTACTTTTGCCACAGAAATGGATTTTCTTTTTATTCAATGAAAGGTTGATTCAATAATTTTGGTGAGTTACAGGGAATAATAATTCAAATGAAAAAATTAGCAAAATCAAGCAATGAAAGGTGAAAGAAAGTTCATCTGGTGACTTTCACTCGAAACATCAGCCAAATGCACAAAACTTTTTAGCGCAAACTATGAACAATCAGGCGAATAGTTCATTGCAGTGGGTATTTTAGTCAACCAGAATGGGATAATAAATAATGGTTGTAAAAGTTGTGTAACTCCACGAGAAAGTACTCAAAAAAAATAAGCTCAAATGAACTAATACAAAGACTGAACTCGATGTTGAACAGAATTTCCGACTGTGAGTCCTTATGCCCCAAGGGTAACCCTTCAGGGATGGGTTGTGCTATGCACTGGGTTCCACTTTCAATCGAGGTTTTCGTTCGTAACACAAATCTAATATATCTGTACAATATTGACATCAAGGGGATTTAAAAAGTTTCAGCAAAAAATAAAGTTGGCCCAGTGGGAATTAATCTCACAACACCAACCATCACTAGGTTAGGAGTCTGATGCTCATCCAACTCTGCCAATCTGGCATTCCTTGCCAGTCTCATATTGCCAGACCCTTTATAGTCATGCTCTGTTGAATCTGGAAATGATCCAAGTCACAGTGAAGTGGAGCATGAAACAAAGTTCTTTTTAAGGATCTTCTATTCAACACATATCTGGGTGGCAGAGTGGAATGAACATCTGACTTCTAACCCAGATGGTTGGTGCTGTGAGTTCAATTCCCACTGGAGGCAACATTATTTTTGCTGAAACTCTTTAAAACCCATCGATGTCAATTTTGTACAGATATGTTAGAAATGCCAGATGCGTGTTGTAAACGAAAACCTCGAATGAGTTGGTTGGAACTAGCACCCAGGTAAACCGAGTTGATTTCTTTGCACCAAAATCATTGTCAGCAACATTGAAAAGTTCAGTTACAATGAGTGTTCACTTACAACGAGCAGTTTTCTTTTAATTCCATTGTTCGTTGTAAGCGGCACCCATTGTAAGTTTTTGATAGCTGTAAGCAGGTCTGTGTGTAACTCTCCTGGTCCAGTTCAAACCCCTCAACAACAAGGACAAAAGAGTCGCACAGGACTAAGACTCTCGGCGCCTATGGAAATACAGGTTTTGCTCTCAATCCGTGAGGATTGCGTACACTGTGACCCTGACATGATGCTCCTGTACAAAGCGATGAATCCATGGTGATTCCTGAGCTTAATAACATGTGTCAAACAACTCATCCCATATGCATAACTAACACCCAACAATTCCAGAAATGCCTTTTACGTCTGTCTTGTTGAAAATATCGCCCCATTGTGAGTGACTTCTGAGTTTTAAATCTGATTTGCAGAAGCATACATCTTACATTTGACAACATGAAAGGTGATATTCTGAAATCTATGGACAACAATCTGGTGATTTTTATTTTAACAAGTTTAGAAAATTCTAAGCAAGTTATTTTCATTTAAGCTTAAAATTGAAAGATTTTACAAAGATAAAAATCATGTGATGTACGAGACTGTGCTGGGAAACTGTCTTTGAATCTTTGTAAAAATCCTTCAGTTTTAGCTCAAATGATGTGAATCTTTCAGGTGAGCATGAGAGACTTGAATGACTTCGGTAACTACTGCACAATTGTCAAAGCAGTGGGTCCCATCCCCTTGGAAGCCTCCTTTATGAACAATGGCTTTTCGTGGAGAACCGAATTTGACATTTGCAACAGCACAGCCTCGAAAAACAGTTGTTTATTTTATCGGCAACAGAAAACATTTGAGCCATGTTCAAGCATTTATCAACATTGTTATTTCACTAGTAAATGTGTGGAATATGCAAATAAACGTGAAACTTTGCCCTCTCCTTGTTTAGACAGTTATAACTGTCATCCAATTGCATTTAAACTTTTGCCCAACGGATTGGTAATGAAACAGTACCGATCCCTGGTTCTGTATTTTGTGAGTACTGCTACCTGGTGTCAGCCTCACTTACTGAATTACAGTTTAGTTTCTTGTTCTCATTTTTCTGTTTTCCAGGCAAAAAAACAAGCAATTTCATATACATTGTTTCCATGTGTAAGTAAAATTTAGCATTATGAAACTGTTGTACAGATAATGGTTATTCCTGTTGAACCTAGAAATAGAAAGGATACTTTGAAGTTGAAAAAAATCCCAAAATGAAACTGAACTTAGCGTTTTTTATTCGAATACAAGGGGGAAAGGTAACTTCAGTCAGTGGACTACCCGGTGAAGGTCCATGATTCTAGAGAGAGAGAGAGAGCTGAGTGAAGAAATTGTCAGATTTTCCAATTGCATTATTTCATGATAATCCTCAGTAGCTATATTGAATATATGTTTTACAGTAGTGAATTGAGACAACAACATGTGGTATCATGGAAAAGTTGATAATCACTCTAGAGGAACATAAACATTTGGACATTTGTGAGGGCTCTCCTGGAGCTTTTCTGGAGCTTTCCCAGAGCTCTCCAGGAGCTTTCCTGGAGCTCTCCCAGAGCTTTCCTGGAGCTCTCTCAGAGCTTTCCCAGAGCTCTCCCAGATCTTTCCCAGAGCTTTCTCAGAGCTTTCCTGGAGCTTTCCCAGAGCTCTCCTGGAGCTATCCTGAGCTTTCCCAGAGCTCTTCTGGAGCTTTCCCAGAGCTTTCCTATAGCTTTCTCAGAGCTTTTCCAGAGCTTTCCTGGAGCTTTCCCAGAGCTCTCCTTGGTTCTTCATTCTGATTGGTTGGCTCCCCATCACCCCATTCCAAATGCTAAATTTTGACCAATCACTCTTCTGTAAAGTAAAGTATCATAAAAACTGTATCATAAAACTGCCAGATGCTCCCCTCCACCTTCTCCCCATATCCTCTGGGAACTGCATAGTAATCACTAAGCTGACTCTAACGAGCCAGCAAAAATAGACTCTAAATAAGTGAGTCCAGAAAAAGTTATGATTTGGTGCAGTAATTTACCACAGAACCCTTACATGAGGGAAACCATGAGTTTGCTTTGTGGGTGGTCACTGCGACCAGAATCTGATTACTTGAGAGATATTACGTCGCAACTGCCAAATAACAAACATTGGTGAGAGTTATGTGACATTTGGAAAAACATAGGCATCACCATTGGAAAAACATAGGCATCACCATTTAAGATACACTAGTGGTTTGTTCTCTCACAGACTAAAAGGTCCATTACATAAATTGCCCTATTATTAACATTATGCTTAGGGACCATTAACGTGGCAGATTAACTTTCCTGTGGAGAAGCGAAGCTGAGCGTATTGCCCTTTCCCGGTTGATTTACAGACGAAGTGGAACAATGAAAGGATGGTCAGTTTGTTCTGAGTACATAAATAAATCAGCTGTGCTCTTGGGCGAAATTTCAGCAACATAATTTTACTTCTCAAGGAGATTGTTGGTCCGTGCCAGGGATGCGGGCAGACTTCGAAACCAAAGTAAACATCATTTTGAATGATTTATGCTTAAAATTGCACTTTGCGGAAAACATCAACACTGAAATGTACAGATTGCTTCCTGGAGCATATTTTCCCGACAGATCAAAAAACCCATGGCGGAGGTGTGCAGGTACAGAACTTCAGACAGGAAAAATCTATCGTTCAACAATTCATCCACGAACACACAAAGCCCAAAGGGCTTCTGCATCGATTCCAAAAACGATCGTCCCTCCCCTTGATCTTTGCTTTCGGTTAATCTTCCCATTTGATGACATAAATTGGATCTGATAAACTCTAACCCCAATTTGAAAGGGTTCTAAATGATGGGATCCAATATGAGAGCTTTGCTTAAATGTGATCAACTGGTTTTATCTCTAACGACATTTCCATAATTACCAGGTTAAATGTTTTCCGACAAAATGACTTCATACGTGTAGCATGGTAGCTGTCCTTTGGTGTTTTGTGCAGAAACTAATTTCAAAACATGCCTCCATCTTTTTCTCAATTCTTCCACCAGGTTTGAAAGTGGACTTGGTTAAGTTTTGTCTCAGCAATTGATGTTTTCGCATAAACACAAATCAGACATTTCTGAAATTTTTGTACAAAATTAACATGAGAGGTTTCAAAAAGTTTCAGAAACAAATAAAGTTGCCTCCAGTGGGAATGAAACTCACAATTAACCATCACTGGTCACTGACTGAAATGTCACATTTCTATTTACTTGTAAATACCTCGATTCTGTGCGTCTTTGTCCAAAGAAAGGATATGAAGCTGTGTCAGAGTTTTCCAGATGACACCACTAGTCTGGACACTGATTTTAATAATTATTATAAGTTTTTTTTGTATATATGCGTTGTCAAATAGGAAATATTCCTGACTGAAAGAAAAGCAAAAAAATAATGAATTTACAGTATCATTTGCACATTACAAGACGACATTGGAGTATTTTTGGTTTTTCTTCGTGCTGTTTTTGTTGAAGTTCGCTGATCATGTCGTTCTCGTGCTTTTCTCAAGATGCGCTAGGTCTTCCTTCCGCTACCATAGGACTTTACCAAGCATCAATTACTTTGAAAACTAAATTACGTGATAGTTCAATGCTTTGTAGTTTTGGTTTATTGTTTGGTTTGACTTCATGTAAATTTCTTTCCTTTTATCAGGGTACTGAGTCTTAAAAAGGGTCAGGAGTGTCACTCGAAACGAACATTGATCAGTTCCATTTGACGGCAGAAACTTAAGAAATGTTCATAGCTGTTTAGTTCCCTGGAGAATTCCATTAAGGACAGTAAAGACTAAAGAGATAAACTCTTAACCCCATAAATACTCCATTCCAGTTTAAATCACCTCGATTGAGTGGTTTAAGACATTTAAGTTGTTTACGTCAACAAAAGGCAAACACATTAATTGTCAGCCATGAATGGCTTGGGAATAAGTTGGGCAATTGCCGCCTCGCAATCTTGTACAGTGAAAAGAACTAGAAGTTGCTGAAGTGATGATCTACGAGGTCATCCATTCTAGGAAACAGTGGGGCTGTGTCAAATTTCCTGTGCAGTGGACATATCAATGAAAAATGGACATTCTTATCAGAAGACAGAGTGACTTTAGCTACAAATCAATTTACCAGGAATTTCCTTATTCTTTCTCTCTCGTTTCACTGAGACGTTATTTTTCTTGTTTTTATCACCAGTAACAATGTCGAAGTTTCTTGATACAGTAAGTTACTAGACTTAAGGTATCGTGGCCAAATTGCATTATATTTTTGTGAGCGGGACATTTGGTTATCATTGCCCTTTGGAGTCAGTGTTTTATGCAGAAACTGATTGCAAACATACCTCCATCATTTTCTCAATTTTTCAGTTTTCGCCCAAAGTCAGCCAAGTTTACTTCAGACCTTTCAGATCATCTATGCGAAAATTTGGGTAAGGGGGTTTGTCCAAAGCCACATGAAGCAGTGTTAAACTTTTGTGTAACAATATAATTTTAATAAGAGGTTTCCAGATGTTGCCATTTTTTGATAAACTTTAATTTTGTCAATTTTCCCTTTCTGGATGAGTATCTTTGCTTCAAATACAAATAAAAATAGGGAAAACTAATCAAATTTTAAAGTATGTATCCCTAAAATGTTCTGTGTTGATGTCCTGGTTTTATTTAGCCCAAAACCAGTGTATACACATTTGACACTCGCTAAATTTTAACATTTCAGTTTTTAGGCAATATAAATTCAACAATGTAGCACTGAACATTTGCAAAGAAAACTGGAAATGCAGTGTAGACCTAAATTTTACATATCTTAATTTCATGTAAAAATATGCTTAACTGAAGAAGATACAACAGAATTTTGAAATTGATATGAATACAGGTTGGGCACGGTTAAATCGAAGTCTTTCGTCGGCAAGGTTTTACTTCGAATTAAGTGGAAATTCGAAC
>JBCAUG010710493.1:0-13297 GCA_038406175.1 Haplosyllis leylae
GTCTTCTCAGAATCACCTCTGAGTGTGACACCTACCGACCTGTCTTCTCAGAATCACCTCTGAGTGTGACACCTACCCACCTGTCTCCTCAGAATCACCTCTGAGTGTGACACCTGCCGACCTGTCTTCTCAGAATCACCTCTGAGTGTGACACCTACCGACCTATCTCCTCAGAATCACCTCTGAGTGCAATACCTACCGACCTGTCTTCTCAGAATCACCTCTGAGTGTGACACCTACTGACCTCTCTTCTCACAATCACCTCTGAGTGCGGCACCTACCAACCTGTCTTCTCAGAATCACCTCTGAGTGTGACACCTACCGACCTGTC
Source organism: Haplosyllis leylae (assembly GCA_038406175.1). Classification (NCBI taxonomy): domain Eukaryota; kingdom Metazoa; phylum Annelida; class Polychaeta; order Phyllodocida; family Syllidae; genus Haplosyllis; species Haplosyllis leylae. Next base: position 332 of record JBCAUG010710493.1, read on the forward strand.
TTCTCAGAATCACCTCTGAGTGTGACACCTACCAACCTGTCTTCTCAGAATCACCTCTGAGTGTGACACCTGCCAACCTGTCTCCTCAGAATCACCTCTGAGTGTGACACCTGTTGGCCTGTCTCCTCAGAATCACCTCTGAGTGCAACACCTACCGACCTGTCTTCTCAGAATCACCTCTGAGTGCAACACCTACCGACCTGTCTTCTCAGAATCACCTCTGAGTGCGACACCTGCCAACCTGTCTTCTCAGAATCACCTCTGAGTGCGACACCTGCCGACCTCATGGCGGCCAGCGTGGTTGCTAAACCCTCTTTTGCACGATGTGCACAACAATTTCAAGGAGTTTTAAGGTGGTTTCACATAAAGCGAAAGCGAAGGCGGAAATAGCGCACTGAATTTTAATCTCATCGTTTCCGTTCAAATCACAATGTGACAACTGTGAAATATAGAACGTTTTAAAACTACTTCCTCACAGCAATTTTGACACCATTTCAAGTCGGCCTTTCAAAAGTTTTTCGATTTACACTGACTGCGGCGAACATAATTACGACAATTTCAATGGTTTGGCCTGAAATGGCACAAAAACCACAAATTGACAGTTTGTCCCTTTTCAACGAATCAGTCCTGCAGTTTAAAAGGGCGTTTTATTTTCAAGGGCATTTATTTTTCGTTCTGTCACCTTTGTGAACTTTGTGACAATTTTCGTGGAATCCATTCAGAGATGACACAGTTTTCGTTTTATCTAGGTTAAGTCCATCTAAAACACTAATCCACAGATGGGTTCTTTTGTGGACTTAATCCCAGATATTAATGGATTTCGTGCAGAAATACAATACTGTTGTGCTTTTTATCAAAACGTCATCATCAATTTTTCCACATCTAGATGCTTGTTAGATTAAAATATGTTACATTCGCAGCGAATATATCGTCTGTGATATCTCGGATAGATTGTTAAAGTTTCAGAAAATATTAACAAGTTGACCGTAAACGGCACAAAATCTTCTGAAAAAATCTTCTGTCAGCTGCATGCATGCTGTGTGTGCTACATGCGCACACATTGCAAGTTTGCGCACACGCTGCAAGTTTTGGTGTGGAAGTGAAATGTCAGTTTGCCGCATGTATCAAAACAATACTCTCTGAAGCAAAGTTTCAGAAGTAACAATATAGCAACATTTTCCCCACTTATCATCAATCCTGAACGTTTGCCATGAAGTTAAAATTATGGTTACTCATCCAGACGGCCAAGCTGAGGCGTTTTCCCTCTTTCCAAACATTTATTTATAATTTTTGGAGAACACAAGTCTTTTTTGCAGGGTAATTGATTCCCCTTTTTCTGACTTCTAGTGAGGTCTGCCCGGGTTTCAAAGCCAGAGTGGATCCCTCACTTGCCTGCTTTCTCACCTGTGCGCAATGGATTCCCCAGGTTCACTTCTGGTGCAATACCTGCTGGACTCTCTTTCACAACCATTTAAATCCACTGACATTTAATTGGGTGACAGGGATTTAACCTCACAAAAGTTTACATTTCAGTTTTCGTGATAAAATCTTTCAATTATAAAAGCAGAAGAAATTCTTCTCTACGGACTTTGCACTACAAACTAACACAAGCCTCCAAATTTTCGGCAGCGCACGACGAGTACACTTGGATCTACTCACAACGAGCAAAAATATACAAATAAAACTGCTCTCTGTAAGTGGGAGCTCGCCGTAACCGAACTTTTAAGATATCTGTCAATAATTTTTGAATTTGTTCGTTTTAGCTGGGTGCTCGTTCCAACCGACCTCGTTCCTCGTTGTAAGCGGAACCCAGTATAATCTTCCGAACCGCATTGAACTGACGAAATTCATCTCCGGGAAAAATCACTCGTGACCATACATCATGCTCGCAATGTGGGAAAATGTCCCGCGCTTTTTACTGTTTCAGGGAATTTCCGTGTTGAAGATTTAAACTGTTGCACTCAACTTTTTCTTGTAATTCTAATCTTAGTTCGAAATCAAACAAACAGATGTTACCGTGTTTAAAATTTAAAAGTGACAACGTCTTGAAACACATAGATTTAGATGTCAAATACACAAAAGTAGTTATTTCTCACAAATGTCAGAGAAACATATTCCGTTTTCTAAATCAACCACGTACGTAGTTCGAGGGAAAGTAATGTTTTAAGTCGTGTGTGATTCTGTTCACAGGGAGGGTCCCTATGACATGATGCACTGGAACAGGCAGGAAGGAGACCCTCCTTCCAGTGGCAAGGATCACCTGGGAAGGAACAGCCCCCTCCAAAGAATAACCAGACAGGAAGTACTGGTCCACCCCTTCCCCGGCCAAGGTTGGTATGCCTTGGATGTTAAAGGGAGGTTTGTCTTGTTTTTTTTTTTCTTTTTACGTTCTGCGAAGATAACCCACGATTCTTGTAAATTTGACATTTAAAGGAGTTACTTTCTACACAACACATAATTACGGCGCCATTCTTTCCAGATCGCAGACTGTTTACGAGGAAGACGGTAACATTACCGTAACGTTGTAAGTCTTCCCTGCACACACAGATATGATTAGCGGATGATTAGCGGTATCGCTTGGCAGGAAACGTCTACATGTCTGGAACCGCCTCGTGCGAAGCAACGTCTCAAGGCTCTTTCTAATCAAATCACACACCAGCCACCTTCCCTCCTAGCAACGGTATCCAACGTCATATTGTGGCATCTCTAACGCTCTTCTTTGTTACGTTTGGAAGAGTTTTGTGTGCTCTGAAAAAGATCACATTTTTCATCGGACAACCGCAAAATTTCTCAATTCAGAGACAATCACAACAGTCAGCATGGAGGAAACATCCGTTTCCTCTATAAGTTCTCCCTCAATCAAAGGTGATCATCTTCTGTTCAAAAATAATGTGGCTTGAAGAACTCTACAATCGATAACACCGATTCAAGTTGCGACCCCTACTTATGTGTTCAAACTAATCTCAGATCAGAGTTGTTTGTCGTGTCCAACACCAGGGTGTGACCCCTACTCGATACGACTCGACATTCGATTCCACCGATTCATGTTGTGACCTCTACTTTTGTACTCAAACTAATCTCAGATCAGAGTTGTTTGTCGTGTCCAATACCAGGGTGTGACCCCTACTCGATATGACTCGACATTCGATTCCACCGATTCGTGTTGTGACCTCTACTTTTGTACTCAAACTAATCTCAGATCAGAGTTGTTTGTCGTGTCCCATACCAGGGTGTGACCCATACTCGATACGACTCGACATTCGATTCCACCGATACATGTTGTGACCTCTACTTGTGTACTCAAACTAATCTCTGATCAGAGGTACATGTTTTGACCAATACCAGGGTGTGACCCCTACTCTGTACGATTCTACCGATTCATGTTGTGACCTCTACTTTTGTACTTGAACTAATCTCGGATCAGAGGTAGATATCGCAGCGGAAACGGAGCCAAAAGTTGTGATGATCACGCAATCGCTTCGATCCGAGGCACAGCGACAGAAAACAAAGAATATACGGGAGGATTCATTATCCGCCAAAACGTGCATTCTGTGTCTGCGTGTGGTAAAGGTTCGTTCACACTGAATGTACCAGAACGAGAGCGACGTCGTTCAAGCACTCGTGTGCAACAAAAGCTGTTTCTTTTGCATCTTTTTCGCTCAATGCAAGCGAGATTCGGTGCGTTGTAAATGAACGTTTTATTTAACATTGCTGTCAATGATTTTGGTGCAAAAAATCTGCTTGTACCGTTGTAGCCGGGTTGCAAGCGGGACCCCATGTACAAGTAGGTCTCCAGCAGCACTGAAGGCGGCAAAATGGGTTGTTGCAAAAAAGGTGTAATTCACGCCTTAAGATAAGGGCGATCAAAACTATCGCCACGCTGTCAAAATCGCACAGGCTCAGTGTGAATGATACCTTGGAACGAAAAGTGCAAAAATCGTTGAAACATTCTCATATTAAACACGTAGATCTATCTTGTTTCTTATCCGTGTGCGCTCGAACGTTCCAATTGATGGAAGTGTGTTAATACTTCATTTTAATTAAGCAAAAGAACGTTGTACTCACTTTATGTCTTCTGTTTATAGCAATCAGCCGATCAGCACATGAAAAGAGAAAAACACAAGAAATTAATTTAAGTATAATTTTCAGAGAATGTAAACTTGTTTTCTCAGGTGCAATAAAATTCTTTTCTTGTAAACTGCTAAGAAACGTTACTAATTTTTAAACAAACAAACAGAAAAAAAGATTTCATGATAATTTTCTCAGACAAAACTTGACTTCTGAATTGGTAAAACTGATCATCAGTCATTTTCCACTGAAAAATTAAATACGTTTTCAATCAAAAGATGATTTGCCTCAACATCCCACCGTCCCCCCGCCTCCTCCAACAAGTTCTGCGATGCTCCACCGTCCCCCCGCCCCCCATGACATTTCCGATTCAAGGGACAATAACATCCAGCCGCATCAAACTTTCACAAGGAAACACGACGGAAGAACATCTGCCAGATGGTGACAATCAAACGTGTATGAGGAACTGCAATATGCTTTTGTTATTTCAACTTCTCTTTCTCTGATGACTCTTTAAATTCAACAAAAAGAAAAAATTTTTAGTCGTTACAAGGGCATTTGAACATTGCCTTTTGCAACTCTATTTTCCCTCACAACAGTTTCCAGAACCCAAGGAAAACTTGGAACATGTTAAGGCCCCGTTTACACCAAGCGTCAGGTTCAACGGAGAGTCAACGCTGTGATGACGCCAGCAACATTGACCACAAAGGAGTTACTGCAAAATGGGTTGCAAACCCATTCTGGAGCGACTGTTTTTGTTTCCATTGATTTTAATGAGAGCTGTGTGGCAAGCGTCATCGCAGCGTTGACTCTGCGTTGACGCTGATGCTTGGTGTAAATGGGCTTTAACGCAGTTGTGGTTTACCGAATCACAGCTTTCGAAGGCCAAAATCTCGCAGAATCTCGTATCTCAGATACAACACGGTCGGGGCCACGGACGCTCATTTTCCTATTCGCTTTTGTTCAATGTGAATTGGCCTTTGTAAAGTACTGCACAAAATTACTAGAATCTAACTTTTATCTTCGCCCTCGAGACAATTCCAGATACCTGCACCAAAGAAGCTTACATAAATGAATTCTCTACATTTCATCCAAGTAGTTTTGATTTGATATAAAGTGTGTTTTGTTGGTAGTTGGTGAGATAGCGTTTGGATATGTAGGAGACGCTAATAGATTGGTAATTTCTAAGACGCAGCGTTCGGCCCTGTACGAGACGCTGACAGGTGGAGGAAGACGCAGCGTTTAACTGTGAACGCGATGCTGATAGGCTGATAATTATTAAGACGTAGCGTTTGGCTCTGTACAAGACGCTGACAGGTTGGTTTGTGCTTCACTCCTCTGGATCGTGGCAGCAAATACAGAGTCAGCCATGCGCAGCCTCCCCCGACACTACTGGTGTCAGAAGAATTCGTCTTGAGTGTTTTGTGAGACGAAGGGAATGTGTGGTATTACGACTTTCCAAGGGCACTAGCGGTGTCAGAGTAGTACGTGCCAAGGTTTTGCTCGAGCTCAGGTCTTGCTGCACTGGCGTGGTAATGATCTGACTCAAATAGAGTTTGATGTCAGGTCTTGCTGCTGGACCTCAGATCTGGTACATGAGTTGGTGACTTGACAGTTGGTACATGGGTTGGTGATCATGCTCAAGTCCTGGTGCATGGGATTCTGATGTGACTATAATAACGTAAACTTAAGTTTTAGGAATTTGACTGTCATGTGGCTTAAGTTCAGATCTTGGTGCATCATGCACAGCTGTTAAATGACATAATAGTCACATCTGATATTAAAATCCTGCTACTGTTTAACATTGTCTGTAAAGTGGTCCTAGATTTGAGATCCTGTGACAGTGGAGTCAAAATTGTCCTCAAATCTTCAATGACTAAAACACAGAGCGCAAGATTTGCAAAGGCGGCGATGTTCAAGGGCTTGATTACCGACCACGTACGTAGTACAAGGAAAGGTAATCTTTTCCCTCGTGTTTGTCTGTTAACAGGGAAGGGGAGGTTACATTCTGTCCTGGTCCTGTCCTAGAGGTGGAGGGGGTTGCCCTGACCACAGGTCTGGCCAGGGGGTGGGAGGGAGGGGTGGGGGGAGACCAGATGACCCCGTCGTCCCCTCTCCCGCCCCCGGCTAGGTCTGGCTGGGAAGGGGAGAGGGGGCTGTCTTGTATTAATGAATAATAGGAGCTCTGGCCTCGCAAGAGTAAAATCATATTTCGTGCAGCGGTAAAGCTTAATCTCTTTTGCAACCGGAAGAATGATAACACTGATCAGGATTCTTAAGCCAAGCGCCTATACAGACGTATATCACTGTCCCATGAATTGGGACCTCAGCGCGAGACACAATACTCAGTTTCGGATTGACAGCCCTAGTGTTTACAACTACACTTCCAAGTACCTGTTCTAGGGGCCAGAAAACAGTGAGAAAAACAGCTGAGCGTGCTCCTCTAGGGCCCTCTCACTCTTTAATCGCTTCAATTTGTACGAGGGTCCAAATATGTCTCAACAAAAAAGTATCAAACGAAAATATGTCGTACTAAAAATAAACAAGAAAGTCCGTCCATGACGTGTCCTGCCAGGGGGTGGGGTACACTGTCCTGTTCCTGGCTTGGAGAAGAAGAGGTGAGGTTTGGTGGGTACCCTGTGCTGGTCCTGGCTGGGGAGGGGGGAGGACCAGGATAGGGGTAGCCCCTCCCCCCTGTGGACAAACACACGTGTGAAAACAGTACCTTGCCCATTCTTCGGATGCGGGCGGTAACTATCAGTAAACTAACACGTGTAACTGTCCACTCAACACTCCTGCTTTTAGGGTTCTTTCTGGATCTCCCTCCCAGCACCTTAGTTCCTTCGCTCTACCCAATCCACGTGATCTATGACAAAACGTTTAATAGACCATTCGAGGTTTCTGTAAATCCAGGCTTCCTTATCTGATTAGCCCAATTAGACAAAGTGGATGGTGCATGATAGAAGTGACTGTTTAAGGTAATGATGTCACAGAAAATATTCTGGGCAAATGGATAGAGCAGCGGACCTGAAGTTCAATTCCCACACGTTTTTGGCAACAGGGGGAGGTATTTTTGTCTGATTATGTAGACAAATGTAAAGAGCCGAATTTAAATAAAACTCAATAGTTTAACCATACTCTTCGCAAAGAGAATATATAAAATCATACACGGTGTCGAGGAACCATTTAAACCAGATGGTTTGGAATGTAAATGGGTCTCCAATCACATTTCAGTTCCAAAACCTATCCACCAAAAATGGAAATGTGGACAAACTCAGTCATAATCTACACTGGATCCCACTTACAACTGAATCTTTTGATCCAGCTTATAGCTGTTAAGAAATCATCTGTTTCTGATGTCTCTTCCACGATTCGCTTTCGTCGAATGTGAATGAGCGTTATACGACTGGAACTCAGTCAAGTATTGGAAACGAATTTGACTTTCCACAAACAAATTCATATTTTCTTCCAGAATATATCTGTCTGTGGACAATAAATTCAACTTTGAAGGTTATTTCATAGATTTTATTCTTCCTCATTTCAGTAAATTATCACTTTGAACAAACAACAAGGTCCAAAGCTTCTTTCGTCGTTTCAAGTGAATGCAGCAATACAAAAACATCAACAAAATTCAAAACAAAACAAGGCTATATCTCAGCAACACGGGTTGTCTTTCACCCAGAGGATGAGACGAGCAAATGACATAGCCCTGGTACCCCTTCCTTTCCATTTTACCATACAACGCCGTCCCCCGCCGCAGTGCGTGAAACTTGAGCAAATATGGAAATAGACTGAACTGAGCTTCAGTGGTCTGCGGCCCAACCCCGGGCCGTTCTCCTTCCTATGGCAAACCGGTTCTTGATTTCAAACCATAACGGACCACACGTATTTATGTGCGTCTCGCCAAAAACAGGAATCAACATTCTATGTTGCTAATTTTGGTTTCACTTCTCCCTGCTATCAATAGCCAACGGTCACATTCCTTCCTCTGGATCAATCACTTCCTTGATGTCATTTCCGGTTGATAGCATCCCATGGTTCTCTCGGTAACATCATTCCATCTCAGTGACACCTTACCGCCCGTTGCGCGATCAGACATACAACTTTCTCCAACAGTTCAGGACTGCTGAACGAGTACAGGATTCCCTGCAGATAGTTCCAGCTGAAGGAGTACAGGATTCCCTGCAGATAGTTCCAGCTGAAGCAGTACAGGATTCCCTGCAGATAGTTCCTGCTGAACGAGTACAGGACTCCCTGCAGATAGTTCCAGCTGAAGGAGTACAGGATTCCCTGCAGATAGTTCCTGCTGAAGGAGTACAGGATTCCCTGCAGATTAGATTCTCAGAAACCTGTCAACTTACAACAAGAGGTCTCCCTCAATCTAAGTTATATTCAGTCCCGCCTCTTCCATTCCCTATCAGTATAAGCCACCACAATTACATCCTTTGATCCCTTCCTTCAACTCGTTCTGCTACATTCGTTCCACAGCACAGTCTTCCATGCTTCCTTAAATTTACAATTTATTTTTGATCCTAAGTTTCTGCTATCCTTTGATACAATAGCCCCTAACCCTCCCAGAATCAACTAGACATCTAATTCTATCCTGAAGCTTTCTTCCTTGGACCCATCTCCAGTCCCCCCTCTCCATATCTACTTCCAGCGTTCTCTCCCAAGACCTACCATCAGTTTTCCCTCCCTGGATCCACCAACCCTCTTCCCTAGCTTGATTCAATGCCAGCCTCTCTCCGGATCTACATTCAGCCTTCCCTCCTGTTCTCTGGATCTTCTAGCCTTCCCATTCTTGGATTCACATCTGGTGAGACCCAAGCCACCCTCCCTGAATCCTCCTCAGTCCTTCCTCCCCGGATCCGCCACATAGGTCAGCTACCTTGGATCCACTCCAGTCCTTCCTCTCTGGATCCACCACAGAGCCCAGTAACCCAAATCTCAGGTGATTGTGTCTAGGTGAGACCCGGTGCGTTCCGCACTGTAATATCAGCTTATTTGTACAAATCTCAACATACATGGAATTATCTCAAAATCTCTTTAATATTTCAAAGGTGGAAAATTAGGAGTGGCAACGAGAACCTCTGTCACCTCTGTTTAGCGGCCATTTATTCTGTAACTTCTTCAACAGACCGGAAATTAAGATGACCATTATGAGAACGTTCATTACAATGCACTCGGCACTGTGGTTATGGCCGTTATGGGGTTATGGGGCCGTTAATTTGGGTTTGTTTTTTTTTAAATAAATTTTTGGAGGACACAAGTCCTTTTCGTGGGGCCACTGATACCCCTGATTTGGACTTCTGGTAACATCTGCCCTGGGTTTCAAACCCAGGGTTTCTCGCCTGTGTGATCCTCAGATTCACCTCTGGTGCGACGCCTGCTGACTGTGTAGGTGTTTCGCTCTGCTTAACGTTTAGCAGGGTGACTGATAATCATGAAAACCTGTTCGAAGGTAGAATGTTCTTTTAAAAAATGGTCTCTTCACCCGAACAAAAGAGTTTTCCACAAAAGGCGGAAACTTTTCTAATCGGTTACAAATTTCCTTTGAAGACGGAAAACACCACGGTACAATAACCATAAATAACCCTCTAATTACGGTAATTTTGCCACTTTTTATCCCCGCATCGCGAATGCTACATTGTTGCAAAAATGGTAGATTTACATTCGGCAAGGTAAGACCAAGACGTAAACATTGCTCAATGCTGATTGGCTGTCCTGACCAGGTGAAACATTCCTTTAACTATACACCCGTCAAATCTTCAAAAACAACCGCGCATTTCTTTTCCGGGGGCCACGGAAGTTTTAAGATTAACTGCCTTTTGCGGTTAGCTGAAATGCTACCCACTTCATTTACCACAATGGAAAACATGTCACTTAAGTGAGTTAATCCCACAAATATTTTAGCAATATTGTAGTTACAATTCAATGTTTGTCCCAAGTTATCTGTCCTTCATTTAATCTTAATCTCTAAACAACGTTAAAAGAAAGAAAATTAAGAACAAATTGTGACTTTAAAAATCAATTTTCTACCTTCTTTTTAATCTGGTAAGCCAGGTGGACGATAACATGTTAATTTGTTTCAATGAAATTCTATTCGTTTTGTAAACAAAGCTTTCAGTATGGCAAATTTTAACTTCGGCACGTTCCTGCTTCTTTTGTTCATTTTTTTTAAAAAAATGTTATTGTATTTTTTCGTTTTGTCACCTGAAACTGTCCAGATTTCACACATTTTAGTGAAAATTCTCAACATTTTAATTCAATGAATGTCGCAGTTCAATCCTGCGGTCCCTGGGATGTTTTTTGATTTTCATTTTAATGGTTTTTTTTGTTGTTTTTAATCACGGAACAATATGCGAGTGTAAGTTCGGCGAACGATCGTTCGTCATCTGATCGGTTCGGCTGTCTCTGGTTACAATCGGCGCCCCTGGATGGATAATGGGTGGGTGGGTGTGCGGGACTGGATTTGGTAACATGAAATATTAACAAGTCAATCTGTCCATTTCTATTTGTCTGTCATTTATCAGAGCCGGTGAGCACAATTCGTCCCAGTTTTGACAAGCCCTCGGGGTAAGGACAATTCTGACGTCAGAACAAATTTGGAAAGATTATCTATCACCTGTTCTGTAGTTTCAGTTTTCCATGTTGAAATAAATTTTCCTCAAGTACCTTTCAATTATAGATACCATGTGTCTTGGCCATTATGCACAGTTCCGGGTGGATACTTCATCAAATTAAATCAGATCTGTAGTCTCATCCCAGGAAAAGACTCCACCATCAACAATGCAAAATCTGTTCAGTTTTGTGAACCCTTGAATCCCCAGAGAAGTTGAAGATATTTTGGGCAAAATCCCTTACTGGATTATCAATGTGTGAACTGCCAGTAACCCTAGGGTTTTGTGGAACTGGCCACAATGACCTGTCAGTGATTCCAGAGTTTTCTGGAACTGATCACAGTAACCTGCCAGATTCAGGTTTTCTGGAACTGGTCACAGTGACCTGCCAGTGATTCCAGGGTTTTGTGGAACTGGTCACAGTGACCTGTCAGTGATTCCAGGTTTTCTGGAACTGGTCACAGTGACCTGTCAGTGATTCCAGGGTTATGTGGAACTGGTCACAGTGACCTGTCAGTGATTCCAGGGTTTTTTTCTGGAACTGGTCACAGTGACCAGTCAGTGGTTCCAGGGTTTTGTGGAACTGGTCACAGTGACCTGTCAGTGATTCCAGGGTTTTCTGTAACTGGTCAAAGTGACTTGCCAGTGATTCCAGGGTTTTGTGGAACTGGTCACAGTGACCTGTCAGTGATTCCAGGGTTTTGTAGAACTGGTCGCAGTGACCTGCCAGTGATTCCAGGGTTTTTTCTGGAACTGGTCACAGTGATTCCAGCCAGTGATTCTAGGGTTTTGTGGAACTGGTCACAATAACCTGTTAATGATTCCAGGGTTTTCTGGGACTGGTCACAGTGACTTGCTAATGGTTCCATGGGTCTGTGTCAGCTGTTTGGATCTCTGATGGTCAATAAATGGAGGTAGATAGTCTTGATTTGGGTATCGTTACTCCGTGTGAACTGGTTCCAGTGATCTGTTACAATTACACAGATGAAATGCACTCCATGGAAGAGTGTAGCTTTAGGACCAGTTTGGCAATTACTGATACTGGGGACTCTTGTGTAAATGACACAAACAAATTTTGCATTGAAACTAAAAGAAGAGAATTAATCGTGCAAATGGCTGGACAGTAGATACAAGAAAAGCAAATAAATATCCCATGTATAATTTTCAAGAAATTCCAATACCAACTTAGACACTTTGCAGCAAGAACACAGCGCAATGAGCCACCGAGGTGAAATTCTCCACTCTGACATTTCCACTGGTTCCTGTTTTCGCACCTATTTCGGGTCTGATATGACCCTATCATCAACCTGAACAGTTCCCTGAATGAAGACATGAGGTTCGGTTCACTATGAGGAGTGTTTCGAGGAGAACAGGCGGAGGAGGCATTGGAAGCAGAAATACGACGTCAAGTGGCTCTTATCACCTGCTTATCACTACTCCACCGTCCAAACACTATCCACATACTATCTACTATCACTGCACAAACTATCTATTTACACCTTCACTTACAACAAGGCTTGGTCCAAGGGGCTTAAACTCAGGAGTGCAATTGTTGAAATGGGTAATGCCCCAGCATAACATTTTGACTGGTTGCTCTTCACATGCCGACTGGGTGGATTTCACTTTATTCTGACCAGGAGTTACTCTTGGTATCATGAATGGCGGGATTTCATTCCAACTAGGAGTTGCTCAAGTACCGTGACTTTATTCCAAATTTGCTACAGTGACTGGCTGTTCTTTATTCTGACCAAACTTGTTGGACTTCACTCTGGCCAACGGTCATTCTCGCACCATGACTGGTTGGTCTTAATTCCAACCAGGAGTTGTTCCAACACTGTGACCAGTTGGAGTCACTTCGTTACTGTGACTGGTTGAACTTAAATCTGACCATGGGTTGCTCAGGTACTATGTGACTGGTTGGTCTTAATGCCGACCAGCAGTCGCTCCAGTACCGTGACCAGTTGGATTTGATTCTGACTTTGGATTCCCTGCGACACCCTGATCAGCTGCTCTACCCTGAACAGCTGGACTTCATTTTGACCCGGAGTCGCTGCTGTACCCTGATTGGCTAGACTTCATTCTGACCCAGAGTCGCTGCTGTACCCTGATCAGCTGAACTTCATTCTGACTTTGGAGTCGCTGTGGTACCCTGATCAGCTGGACTTCATTCTGCGAGGTCTTTTAAGGTGTACTAGATCTACGTAATGCTCAGGCACGGCTGAGTCTAGTCTACGCTTCCCTAGACCTCTGGTACCTAGGATCCTCTGAGGAAGGTCTT
>JBCAUG010710504.1:0-13296 GCA_038406175.1 Haplosyllis leylae
TAACAGACAGACACCTGTGAAAACGTAACCTCCCTCCGTACTACGTACGCGGTCGGTAAAAACAGACAAACACAAATACCACAGACTTTTTATTGATTGTAGAGTTTTCAATATTTAAGGTGAAGGAGGAAGAAATTGATTGCTTGAAGATGAAAGATGAAACTCTGGCATCGTCATTCCATGTGATGCAAGAAGAATTTGGATCTTTGCAAACGAAAAACAAGGTATTAAAATCGGTAATGAAATGTTACCGTGATACAGATCATTTTAAACTGTGTTCATTTTCATGTATTTTGTTAATGACTATTTAGGAACTTGAAGGGCAATTAGAAGTACTCGGAAAAGCCAGAGATGATGTTCTTGAATCTTTAAAAGTGATGAAACAAGAAAAACAGAAGTCATCAGAGAATGCAATAGAAAAACTTCAGACAGAAAAGCAAGAGTTCGAAAATAAGCTGAAGGAATATGTAAGTTTAAACAAGCATATTTAAATCAACCATGAATAGTAAGAAGAATGTACAAAATATGATTTCATTTCTTCATTTCTGTCTTGGAACGGTCGAATGTTAACATGTATACCCCACGCCGCATTCCCGTCGGCATTTTGTAGATTCCATTTCTATGCATGTAGCTGAATATTTTTCCACCAGGAATCCACGGTCTGTCTCAAAAAGGAAAGTGGACAAAAAATACCCCATGTGGAGTCATTGGGTCCAAAAATCATAGCTGGTCAGAAAAAAAGGGGTCACTGGGTCAAAAATTAAAGTTGCTCAAAATCACCCAAAAAATTGTTCTATGTTAAAGTTTTTTAACATTTCAATTCTGAAAATAATGTCAGAAAACTGTTGTATTGTGGTGACAGCACGATATAATTTACGTTGTTGTTTAAATTTGAAGGAAGAGGAGAAGAATGCGTTGGAAGAAAAACTTAGCCTTTCACAACTAAGTCTCCAGGAATTGCAGACCAGTTCATCAGAAGAAAAAGAGATGTTGGTTTCAAAATTGGAACTGTTGACAAAAGAACTTGAAAAGTCCTCTGATGAAAACAAATCAGTGAATAGCGATATAGATAATCTGAAGACAAGGATCAAAGACTTAAATCAGAATTTGGAAGAAAAGGATCTTTTGATAGACAGTTTGAAAGAAAGTATGAGTTCACAACGAGACAGCAGTGACATGGAAAGGGAAATTGAAACTCTTAAAGCTGAAATGAACAATGAAATAAAAGTGAAAGAAGAAGAAAAGGCGAAAATGACAGACATATTTAAGGAGAAAGAAGAAAGCCTTGCAATTTGCGTGCAGCAGTTAAGAAGTCAAATCGCTGCAATAGAAACAGAAAAATCGGACCTGATTTCATCTTTGGAAAAGGCCAAACATGACAAAGAAATGTTGAATAATGATTTTGAAATGTTCCAAAAAAGTGCAAACTTCAAAGAGCAGATGGCATCAGTTCAAGAGTTGGTGACTGATATGGAAAAAGAAAAAGAAAAGGTAGGTGTATTCCTTGGTTTTAATGAAAATGATATCGATTATCTACTAAAACTAGCAGACGGACCCCAACGCAGATGTTCTCTCTTCCTACAGCTGACCCTTGACATTGGTCAGCCACTCAAACTAAAAAAAATTCCACTATTAAACTGACAAATTAGATATGCAGCAGTATCGATTTCTCTACATGTTTGGCTTGAGAAATGCTGAACACTCCCCCACTCTGATCCCCAAATGATATTGAACCCTCTAGTCTACAGAACTCTCATAACCTTTCCCCACCCAGATCCTCCCGTTCATTGTCAGGACAGAGATATATTGAAGAAATTCACCCAAGCATCACATCTACCCCATCTCAGAATCACATAAAAAATGGTATAAAAATCTGCGTGCCAAGTATTGAATTACCAAGTTTACCTAAACTGTATAAAGTCATGTCTCAAATCACAGAAAAGTATTTTGCACTTTTAGTATCAAAGTACTAAGCACCAAAATACCAAGAACTAAATACGGGGTTTATCTAAACCATTACTTCAGAAAGAAAAGAAGTATTGTGTGACTAGTATCAACGAAGCTAGTACTGAGTATCAAATTAATAAGTACCAGTTCTTTTGTGGCACAACACGGACAATTCACATCCACGCAGCGTTTTTCTAATACCTCTGCCAAATTAATATAGACACAGAATAATAGTGAGAACGCCACTAAATTTACATTGATGTAAAATAATAGTAATATCCAAGTATTTTGTAATTAGATGACACTGGATAAAGAAGAAGTTCAGAAACAACATGAAGCAGCTAAGGATTACATCATCAGTTTGAAGGAAGAAGTTGCTGCTGCTAAAGAAATGATGAATTCTGCTTTGCAGGTGACCACCAAATTTAAATGGTTTAATCTGCTTCCAAGTAATTTAAAAATAATAAATCCTGAAGAAAGGCAACTTAGTTTAATAATATGTTACTGTTTTTATTTCTACAGGAGAAAGAAAAGATTGTACTAAAAGCGGGTGTGGAAAATGATAAATCCGATACGTTTAAGGAGGAAATCAAGGAATTGAAGAGCAAATTAGAAGCGAGCGAGACGGAAAAGGTGATCATATTAAACTGCTAATATTGACCCATTTCACACAAAGTGAAAAGTTATCTTCCAACACTGTAAAAGTCAAATTATGGAACTGAGAAAATATGCACAGACAATATTATTTTCGTCCTTTATTTCAGACGGAGGCAGTGGAGGAATTGCAGGCAACTCAGCAAAAAATGGGGGAGTGGGAGAATATGATGCAACTTTTGCAAGACGATCGTGATCGTCTTGAAGCCGAACTGGCAACAAATGAACGTCGAGAGACGCAGGCAGTCCAGGAACTGGACGACCTTAATTCATCATTACAGGTACATCCTTACAATCATCGTGGACATATATGCAGTGACATTATGTCTTTATCGCGAATATTTTATGTGTGGCTTATCAAGTTATAGCAACCTACTGTAAAACATCTTTTAATCAGCTGCTGTTGCTTACTCGCATGTGCACTGAATCATTTCTCCCAGTTCAAATAAACATTACAATAAATTATTACTGCATTAAAAATAATAAGTCTTTGAAACTTAGGCCCCATTGGACACAGTAAGTGACCATTTTGATATTGAAATTAATTTGAATCTTAATTACTGTTCCTTGTTATTTGTGCACTGTAATTATGTGACCTATAGTAATGACTGGTGCTTCGTTCTCTATAATGTAACCTGTTAAAAGAGCTAATCATATCAGATTTAGAAGTCTTACTCCTGCATATTCCCAGTTTATAATCCATAACTGATACTTTGTTCTTTATACATCGGTATTCTGTGTAGAAGTGACAGTCGCTTTCTGTGTTTCCGCTGTCTTTGCTTCGCGTTAATGTTTATTTGTCCGGTTTAAAATCTGCTAAACTTTTTTGAAATTATAGTCTAGATTTTGACAAAGTAAAGTACAATCATAAACATTAGTTTCCCCATAAATGTAGGCATTGTTACGACTAATGGCATGTGTATTTGTGACTTTTACAATGGTGGCGGTTAATAGGAAGCACTTACGGAGAGAGATACACTGCGAGATCAACTGTGTAAGTTGAAAGATGAGAATGGTGGGATAATGGGATGTATTAATCAATTGAAGACCACTTCAGAAGAACTGAACTTTGAAAGAGATGAATTGAATGAAAAAAATCATTCGTTACGTGAACAAATACAACACCTCCAGGATCAGTTGGATCAAATTCATAAGGTTCTATTTTTTTCTTTGTCTTTGTTTCATTCTTGACTACTAATAATCATTCGTACAATATTTTCATCTTGTTGAATTGCTTTTCGAAGAGAAAAGAACTTAGTCGTCAGTAGTTTTCTGATGTTGCTTTTAGCATAATGCTTGCTGCTTTTCTGATCCGTAGACGGGGTAACAACAAATGTGTCTGTTGATACACCGGGTTCACCTTGAAAATTACAAACACGAAGAAAATACAGAAGAAAAACATAGTTATTGAATCAAACGTTTTAAGATATCCAAAAACAAAATTACTTCCCTTCAATACTTTCCCTTTCGGGGATCCTTTAGAAAAATACATTTTTATTCCTACCAAATCCATAAAAATCTGGAATTTCACAGTGGGTAAGCTGTTACAGGACATGTTCTGACAGTATTTTTTTCAAGCAAAAAGTTTTAGTGTAAGGAATTTCTTTTTACACATGTTTTGCCAGAAAACTATCAACAGAATTTTTAATTACAGGAAATATTTAATCACCGCCGCTTCTTGTAGGTCTTTTCAGTGCAGATGTTACCTCATGTTTGCTGTTGTGCTTTATTATTCTAAATTTATGCTTTCAGAAGATGTTACCTTGATGATAAATAAACGGTTTTACGTCATTTTGCATGTTAGGAAAGTGAAGTACTAAACCA
The DNA here is from genome assembly GCA_038406175.1 of Haplosyllis leylae. Classification (NCBI taxonomy): domain Eukaryota; kingdom Metazoa; phylum Annelida; class Polychaeta; order Phyllodocida; family Syllidae; genus Haplosyllis; species Haplosyllis leylae. The sequence goes on from JBCAUG010710504.1 coordinate 4,426, forward strand.
TGAAAATGACTCCCTGCAAAAGCAAGTTTCTGTAGTGGAACAAGAGAAAATAGAGATGCAGGCAGTAATTGGTAAATTAGAAGCAGAGAAAAGTGCATTGACGGAAGAGTTCAATTCTCAAGAAGAAGGAAAAGGAACGGATGTTGAAAATGTGCCGACTACACGAGGTAAAATCAGTCTTCATACTCTCTTAATTTTGCAGTGAGTACATATATATGTGAAGGAAGTTTACAGAAAATATAAAATACTACAGGTGGAATGGAAAGTTTGGAGAAAGAAAATGTAAAGTTGAGAGAAGAAGTAGAACAGCATATGGTAAAAACTGAAGAGTTAAGAAGGGAAATTGACATAGTGAAAAGCGAGGAACAGCAGTTGAAGAAGCAATTGGAGGAAGCTTTACGGCAGGTAACGTGTTCAACCTATCCCTCCCAAATGGTTTATTTCATATATCATAGTATGCATCGATACATTTTTACAAATTATGTGCCCCATTTCTTCCAGGTTGAAAGTTTTATACCAGAAAGGGAAATAATGGAGTCCAAAATACATGAATTATCTTCAGTTCGTAAGCAGTATGATAATCTAAACACCTCATCTGTAGAAGATCAAGAAAGGTAATTGGAATTATAGTAACATGAAAAATGCTTGTGTACGTAAACATTCTCATTTTATACAATGTGTTTGGGATAGTAGATAGGTTTTAGCAAGTTTCGGATAACTCTGTTCACACACGTCTTTACAGTTGCCACCGACCATTGAAATCTTTCAAATTTAGTTGTCTGTGTACACACTGTGCATGTGACATGTTTCAGAGATCAGAGATAAGTCGTAATGCTTTCCGTGGGGAAATATCAATCTGATGAATACTTTCATACCAATGATGGGCTTTCAGTAACAAATATTTTTTTCTTTGATTTCAGATTGAATTCAGAGGTTGAGACGTACAAGTCACAAGTAGATTCTTTGCACGAACAGGTTATTAGATTCAAAGCCGAAAAGGAAGAGAAAGATGGTGATATCTTGACCTGCCATCAAAACATAAAGGAACTAGAGAATAGAATAGAAACTCTTACTTCTATTAATGGAGAGTTAGAAAGTGATAAACAAATCAAAGCATCTTCGTTGAAAAATTTAGACGACGAGGTCAAGGACTTGCATGAAAAAATTAGTAACCTTGTCTCTGAGAATAACCAACTGCAATCACAAATTGAACAAGGAGACGCAAACAAAGAGGCTACTGAAGGAAACCTGGACCGGTTGAAATCAGAATTGAATGAAATAATGCATGCGAGGGAAGTTTTGATCACTGAGAACGAATCTTTGAAAGATAACTTGGCACGTTTAGAAAGTAAAAGAACAGAACTTGATTCATCATTCAACGATTCACAAACTCAGTATAATGAATTACAAAATCAATTTGATTCCAACGTCCAGTTGTTGGCAAACTCCAATCTGAAAATAGATGAACTGAAAGAAGAAACTGTTGCACTACAAGAAGAGTTAATGAAATACAAAACGGAATGTACTAGTCTTGGCGAAGCGTTAAGTTCTGCAAAGGAAGGAACTGATTCCTCTGTGCAGGAGCTTGTGGTATTGAAAAAAGAACTATGTACCGTCAACAGTGAAAAGGAAACTTTAAATGAGCGAATCAACAATTTACAGTTGGAAATAAAACAGCTAACTGTAACTACCGAAGAAAAGAACCAAGTAATTAAAGAATTTGAAGAGAAAATCTGCGCATTAGAAAAGGATGTTCAAGAAATATCGGAGTCGAAAGAGAAATTTTCCACTGAAATACAAAACCTACAGACGGAGAATAAAGAGTTGAAGGAACATAAGCATTCCCTCGAAGATGATGTAGAAAACCTCAAAAATGAGCATGAAAATCTAGGTCAAATGAACAGTCGCACAAGCGCTGAATTGATTCAATTGCAAGAACAGCTTGAAACGCAGTTTGAGGAAAAAAGTGAATTGATGAGTAAACTAAAGGCGACTGAAAAGCAGCTGGCTGATCTACAGGTATTTTCTACTCTACTATTATTTTATTTGGCGTGGCAAATTTAGAGGTTTTTAGTTTCTTTTGTTGTCAATGTTACTACAGTTTGAAATTGCTATTACAATTATATTTTCTGAGGATTATTGGCTGCAGAAAAGTGCATTCTAAAATATAGTCTGCGTACCTTTCACGTTAGAATGTGCCTTGGTTGTCAACTGAGTACTACTTTTTGTACGATACATTTTTTTATCCAGAAACAATTATTTTATCAGGATAAGACGGAGAGTCAGAATGGTGCTTTGTTGGAAAGTTTAGAGAGTGAGCGACACAACTCAAGAGAAAAAATTGCTGAATTGACAGCCACGTGTACTAATCTTGGTGAACAAATGGAACAATACCAAAGGGACGATCAGGAGAAAGATGAAGTTATCAATGGTCTAAAGGACCAGCTGGTAAAACTTCAAACGTAAGTATAGTTGGAACATTTTTAACCAGTCCTCAAAGTAGAGGTAAAATATTTGTAATCTTTGGTGCTCTGCGACTCTCTTCTCGATAATTAGTGCACCATGTTTAATATAAGTCAACGCCAAAACTACGAATGTGATGAAAATCTAAAATCACCAATAATTTTGACATATATTGAACGACAGCCAACTTAATTTTCTTGCTGAAAATCAGCATTAAATGAGACAGTTATGCAGTTCGAGTGGTTGATAACCACCCAGTTTTGCCTTGTTTCCACATTGTGATGCACGTGTGCGAACAAAGAATGCAAAAAACATATTAAGAAAGTATCTTGGGGATGTTTCTCGCACCACTGTATTGTAGATTTAACGAGTTTGCCACGGAACAGGGAATTTAGCTGTTCATTTTTCCAGGCAGGGAAAATACACTTAATTTGCAACAAAAAAAAATTAAAAATATGAATTTACACAGGGAATTTATCTCCCAACACAGGGAAAATTTTGAAGTTTCAAAAATTAAACCATGTATTGGGTTTGTGATAGGATGTAGCTACAAATCTTTCTACATTTGAAGCAATTTTTCAGTCAGGGGACAGCCTGATAATGGAGTGAAGTTTTTGCAACAGGCTTCATTGCATTTGTGATTGCAGTTTAGGAGATATTATTAGTCATATATCTATGGGCAATGGTAGTGGATTAAATATTTTAAAAAATTCTGGTGCAGTTTCTATTCATCAGAGAGGGACTTTATATGTTGATAATTTCTCTGCTTCTGTGTCGTTCTTTGCATTGTTTTTCAATGCAATTAACGACACAATAGCAGAAAGTGACACATGTCACTGAGTGACATATTTGTACCTGAAACTGAAGTCATAGAAACATAGCGTTGCGATACATGTTAACACACCAAAAGTTCAAGCCGAATACGAATTTAATGTTACAAAGTACATAACATTACTTTAAATGCATGAATTTTGGTATTTTTTACCTTGTTTTGCACTCCTTGGAAGTCAGTTGAAAACTGCTAAATCCCCATCTTTGAAGGCAAAAATCACTATCAAATACTGGTCATCCATGAAAATCCTACCGCCTCGCATTTTCCAGGAAAATAAAACATTCCATCTAGTTATTTAACTGTCACTTATATTTTGAGGTAAAAAACACAGGGAAAAAGTTGAACATACAGGGAATTTTGTCTTGATCGGAGTTTGGCAACTCTGTTTAAATCACACAAATAGGATTGTGTGCAGTAGTAATATGTAGTTTTAAATCCCAAATTTAGGCAACAAGAAGCGAAAAGCACGGGTGATCTCGAAAGTGAAGAAATTGTAATCAAGAAGGAAAGTTCAGAAGTTCAATCAATGGTATGTGTCTACTTTCTTACGTCTTAATTAAAATGTAACAAATCGTTCCTACTATGGTTTTGCGTAAAGTATTTTTGTGGACGCAAATGCAGTTAATGGGTTCCGTACCATTTTATGCACGAACCCCTGGATGCCGTTAACCCAGTTTTAAACTTTTACACAAATGCAAACGCACAGTATGAGCAAATGGGCTTTTAAGAACTTTTTTAAATTCAGGAAGAAAAATGGCCCTTAAAATTTTATCCATTTCAACTTATCTAGGCTGCTCCAGACGATAATACAGTCCAATTGAAAAACAAAGTGGATCAATTGGAAACAGAAGCGAAGGCAAATGTTGATAAAATGAACAAATTGAAACAGCTTGCCCTCAAATCGAAAAAGGAATCTGTGGATCTTAAGAATAAGGTAATATCCAGCGTCAGACTCAGAAATATAGTTCAAAGAAAGAACGGTGAAAAAAAATCAAATGGAAGAAATGGACATGTTCAAACGCAGCTGCGGGTTTGCAATATATATCCTCGGTGTTGTAATTGAACAAATCCTTAACGGGCTGTTTTAATTCTCCAAGTAATATTTTTCTGTGAAGACTATTTTATATCTACAGATGTTCTATTTATTCATTTTACAGCTTGAAAGTATCAACAAGGAATTGGATGAGGTAAAGAAACAAAAGGAAGAGTTGGAAAATTCAGTAAAAAGTGTAACACAAAACACAGTGGATGCTCAGGTAATAGAGCATATTCTAATAATAATGATACACGGGTGTTACCAAAAATGATAAGCATTCAAACTATCAGTAAACATTTCTGTTATTTTAAGAAGATAGTAAACAAAAGGTAGTTTTTTTTATAAATGACTTAGTCCCTTGTAATTTCGAACAGAGCTTTCAGGCAGAATATGACAGACTACAATCAGCACAGGAAGAAGCTGAAAAGAGAGCTAAACAATTGTCAGCAGATCTCCAACAATCCGTAGAAGATTTAACAAAAGTAAGGAGGTTTATGCCGTTCGAAAGAATGTTATAACAGCTCCAAAATTAAGTCGGAAGAACATTCTGTGATGTCAGATTTACCTTCTTTCAGCATAAAATGGAGTTATCTGAAGCAAAAGAAGGAAACGAAACATTGAAGAAACAAGTAGAAACATTGACAAAGGAAAAGGACGAAGTAAAGGAAATACTTAGGAAAATAACTACCGAGAGGGATGCTGAAAGAATTCAGAAAGAGCAAAGTAACAAAGAAAAATCCGACGTAAGTTCACCTAACGTTGTAGATAACTAAACAGACGACACAGATGCAGAAGTTTTCGTTCCTATTGAGATAAACTAAATACGGTGAAGCAAAGATATTCCAATTAGAACGATCGTAACTTTGTGTAGGTCGAGAAGCAACTTAAGGATTTGTCAGAAAAGTTAAAAGAAATGGAAGATGAACACAGCAGCGAGATAAAAGCCCTGAAGGATGAGATTAACCAATCAAAGGTTGACCTTGAAAAGGTCTCCAAGGTGAGATAATGATAGAAATTAGTTACCAGTATTTTGTTGTGATGAAGTGAGAGAATTTTATTTTTACAAAATTTAAAGAATTTTTACTCAGAGCGTAAATACAAGACATGACAGAATTTCTGACATTTGTTTCAAATTGTGGAAGATATTCCACCATGCTTTGTAATAATACTATAATTGTCGCATGTATGGAAAATCAGGAGATGAAGCAGAGTAACATGATGGACCTTGAAATAGCTGACTATGAGAGAACAGTCCAAACATTAAATTCACAAATTGCTGACAGAGACTCTAAACTCCGCGAAAAGGATGAGGAAGTTCGCCGAATTGAAGAAACTGTCAATTCACTGAAGAAGCAACTTGGTATGGACGATACCATGTATTCTAAGTGTATTTTAATCATTTTTTGTTGCACTCTTTCGACGAGGATAAGAAGGATGTCTAAAAGTCTTGTCTAAAATGTGTTGCAGACACTGCAGAGGGCCAGTACCTTCAGGCCGAAGACCGGGGTAATAAACTGAAACAGCTTTTGATGAAAGCAAAGAAAGACTTAGCCGAAGCAAAAAAAATGGTAACAATGTACATTAGAAAATTTAATGTTGTGATCAATCAGTGACGAATATAATATAAAATGAAATGATAATCCCTTGCTTTTATTTCAGGAAAGTGAACAGAGGTCGAGTGATGCACAACTGCGTGGTCAGCTGGAAACACTTACTCAGCAAGCTGAAGAACACAAGGTATTCATTCTTGAAATATACTTGTCCAAAGCGCATTTAGTTATCTTAGGATAATATTGTTTTGATTCACACTTCATATTGCTTTGATCGATACTTTCCTAATTAACGCTTCGAATTTAATTTTTGAAGATTCAAATATCTGGTTTGATATCTGAGAATCAGAAACTGCAAGAGAAACTACGTAATTCCACCGATTCTCAAGGAAGAACTGTAAAATCACTGGAAATGAAAGTGAATTCTTTGTCTCACGATTTGGAACTGAGTACGACAGAATTGGCAGATGTACAAGCAGAATATGAAGCCTACAAGGCATGTCTGTTTTTGAAAACGCATTTGGTTTCAAATAGAATATCCCTACAATCCACAAAAAAATTCCCTTTTGTATAAATGCCAGAAATATTACAGCATCTAAATTCAGCTTTTTATGTAAAGGTTCGTGTGCACAATGTACTAAAACAGCAAAAGACACGATCACCGTCAGACAGCAATAGTGAACAACACAAACAAGAAGTGTAAGTAGAAGGAGTAGATGCATTATTTTGTGTTTTTGAGAGAACATTGATGTTGGAATAATATGATTTATATGATGCTTTTGCAGAGAAAGACTTCAGGCTGTGGTAGAACAATTGAAAATCAAACTACAGGAATCAGGGTTAGTACACATTGACTCAATCTTTATTTTAGTTAGGAAAATAGTTGGAAAATTTATTTTATTTATTTTTTTTTTTGCAGTGATCAGTTCACGGTAGTTAGTGCGGAGAATGACAATTTACAGGAAGAACATGACAGATTGCAACAACGACATTCAAAACTTCTTCATGATATGACTGAGAAGGAAAATATATGGAGAGAGAGGTAAATGATCGCAATAACTCATTTCTTATATGAACAGTTAAGAACATGTGCCTTTTTCGCAGCAGTTCCATCAGTAAATATTTTTGAAAAAGGTAATCATGAAATTGCAGATTAGAAAAGGTGTCAGCAGAAGCATCAGCTAGTAACGCAGAATTTACAGAAACTACCCGACAACTTACCCTGCAGAACGAGACACTAACTCAGACGTTCAAGGTAAAAATAACTCTTATTCACGTAATAGTATAAATTGCAAGATCTATTGCTGAACTGAGAGATTTATCATTTTCTTTTCCTTCATGTTTCTCAGCAACAAATTCGTGTTATGCAAGACGAACATCATCGGGCAATGGAAATGTTGCAGCGTCAGTTAGATCACTCGGAAGGTGAACTTTTCCGCTTACAAAGGAGCTTACAAAAGTCACCGCCCGGTACAGAGAACGAGGTAGTTACAGAATACATAAAGGATCCAAGACAAACAGAACGACCAGGTGCAGAGGTAAATGTTGTGAAATTTAAGAAGAACTTTCTAATTTCGTTGCCATAACCATTTCTGAAACTTAATTTTATTTTCAATTTGTAGGGTATGGAAAATACAGAGTTGGATGCTTGCCCTAGTGGTGGACAGGTTGGTTTTGTTGATTTATTGAACAGTTATGAGGGACCTTTACTTGGAAATACTATTGGGGTTTGTAATGTTGAAATGACTGTGTATTCGTTTAATTACTTCATTTTACATTTTCGCAAACACATTATCGGTATGCGTCATTTTGTATTTCTTGGTGGAGATAAAAAAAATTGTACCGAATAACCTAGTGGATGGGACATTAAGATATTGTGATTAGTGGTACCATTCAAATGATAACTTTAAGGTTGGGCTGTAATATCTACACAGTTTCGATGCATGTTTTCATCGAGTCCCAATGATTTGATATTCAATTTAGGCAACCTCACCGTGAACTCAAACCTGAAATTTTCCATCAATATCAAATTTCGTCCGTAAAATATGTGGATTTGGTTTTCTTAATTCAGATACAAGACTGACTTTTTGCATTTTCTTGCTTGAGCAATTTCATAATCTTGTACAAACATGAGTAATCAAAATGCATGCCCTCCTGATTATCTTGACTTAGTTGATTGACATATACATACTGACGGTGAGCACGGCTGCTGAAGAGGTTTTGTTTCATGTCAATAGTGAGGCAGGGTGGTAAAAATATGCTGACCGTGTGCAATTCTACTTCAAATTGACTGTAGCGTAGAATGGCACGTTATAAAAACGACAGCGTCAGTTAGATCACTCGGAAGGTGAACTTTTCCACTGACAAAGGAGCTTACAAAAGTCACCGCCCGGTACAGAGAACGAGGTCTCTTTTAGACAAGATAACATTGAAATTAATATTTTCTTTAGCTTCCAAATGTTCACAAAGCATTGACACAGGTACAGTATCAAATTTAACTTGGAAACTCGACTACCTCCTATGAGGCAATACTGACCACTTAAGACTTACTTTTCATGCAAGACCAGACGGAGTGGGGTGGGGGTCACGCTGTCTTGGTGTAGGGAAGGAGTAGGTAGGGTTACCCTGTCCAGGGAAGGGGGTAGGGTCACTCTATCCAGACTGACCTTCCCTCCCCCACCCCCTATGAACAGAATCACACACACATGTTAGAACATTCGCTTCCCTCGTACTAGATACGTGGTCAGTAAAGTCAGTAAAAATCCATTGCTAAACAAGACAGCTTCCCACATTATGAACTAATGAACTAATACCGACCACGGCCCACAACCTCACCCGATGAGAAAGAGGGTCAGGTGGCTCCCGGTCTGACCCTCACTCTTTCCTGACCCCCCCTCCCCCCGGCCAGGTGGCTCATGGTTTGAACCCCCCCCCCCAAGACCCCAGACAGGACCTAGACAGGGTGACCCCCCCAACCGGATGACCCTAAC